>JAWQRP010000614.1:0-25600 GCA_033557875.1 Quadriops clusia
ACCAAAATCAACGTAAACGGTTTGTCCATAGCAACCTTCAAACATACCGTACAGACTGTCAAAAAATGTTTAGTAAACATATGTTTGCGTTTACACTCAACAGTTTAGCGCGCTGAACGCACCCATTAATTGTTGAAACATTTTTTATCGTTTAAAGTTGCGAATGTGCTTTAAGAACTTCATCAATAAATAATATAGAATACCTTACATTATCATATGTCCATGTAATTCATTATTTGTCTTGAATATACGAATTGAAAACAAACTGATATTTGATAAATAAATTTATTCATTTTTATCAGTGCAGTTTTCGGTTTGCGCGGTCAGACAGATCCACAGACAGACAGAATAGGGATTTTATATATTAGATATTTTAAAAATTCCTCAAAATTTGAGTGTTTCAGAAAATTCAATAGATTTTTCTTTTGGAGCGCTTCGTTGTGTTGAGTTAATGAATATAGACAGAATGAACTCACACTGTAATAATTATAACGTATAATCAGTAAACGAGGCAATCTACTAAACAGCGGTAAATACAACAAGCTTAAACACCTCGATCCGTATTTAATTCAATGCAAAGTGCAAATCGTTAAAGTAAAACAAAACGGGGAAACGGATCTCAGTTCCCACGATAAACTTAAATATTCTAATGACAGGCCTGAGTCTTGTATCCGTGATATGGGAAACAAAGGAATTCCGTCTTAAAATACTGAATCGTTAATTTTATTTGTCGGCAGATATTTAAATATATATCGTAAAAAACTAAACAAAGGGAAAAAACGTCTTATCTAAACTTCAGAATTATCTTCACTGTATGTCGAAGGAACACTTCTTTGAGAACTCCATCTGCTGTAGGTATCGAGCGAATTTGATTGTGGAAACTCTGACCGAAATTCTTGTCAATAAAATAAGTCTCCAAAACAAGGAGGCAGCAGTAATAAGATGAAATTTATAAATTAACAAAATAATTAAACATGACGAATAAGATTTATTTGTGCCAATTGTACATACTACATACATATTATGTAGATATCTATACTTATAACGAATTTTGTTAACAAAGTGTTAATTAATACGAAACTGTATACCTACGTGATGTTACGTATTTATAACAACAATACGCGCTACGTATCTACTTACAGAACGGAAAGTTCGTTTACGGAAAGTTCTTTTAAGAACACAAATTTAATTTAAGGGATATCAAAGCGGGTGGCTCGTCTGACTATCTTATTTATGCAAGAAACCCGAGATCCTCTCTCGAAAATAATTAAATTTCATTCCCTAATGGTACGTTGCAATTAAGCGATCAGGCGCATTTGCCCATCAAATTTCCTCGGTCCTCCATCTCTCTTCCGAACATTAAAAGTAAACCATCATCTCCGTTCGTTGAAAAAACAATTAATTTGGAAGAATGTTTGTTCAAAACCAGAATGTACGTTTAAAACCCACTGAATTCGATTATATATCTAGAAGATGTAGTAAAAATAATAAAAAATAACCGTTTACTTTCCGTCTATCGAGCAAAACGAAAGACATCTCCAATTTAAGCAGTTCAATTTGTATTCTCTTCATCATACTACATTTACAAAATTCAAAGCGTCCCGTCCAATTAATTTTTACAGCTTCCCCAAGCAAAAGGGTTGCACGTTCCGCTTTCCGCCCCCGAAGACAGCCCAAATATTTGTCTCCAGAGCTCTCTATCTCGGCCATTAGCAGAAGGCGGAAATAAAGAGCCGGGAAAGAAACTCCCGGCAATCGCCTTCGAACTCTGGCAAGTATATTAAATTCGCAGCTATTAAGCTTCATCTTCACAAAGCCAGACTAATGTCGCAGTTATTATAAAGGCGCGATGGGCCCCCAAGGGGGGCCCTTCGGATCGCCTCATTAATCCCAGAAAACTGCTCGCAGTTTTAAACTTAACTTAAACTTGAAAGAATCGTCATTAGAGCCACTTAGGCGGGGTTGAAGGCGGCGACGAAGGCAGCCAAGTGGATAGAACCAAAATAGCGCTGCATTCGGCGGCAACATTAAATATTTATTCAAAAAATTGAAGTTAAAAACCCTCCAAAATTCCTAATATAAAAGGTTCCAACGCAACACATTGCACCGCACACACTGTGCGCCGTACACACTATGCGCCGTACACACTATGCGCCGCTTCTGTTCAATTGATTCAATTTCCTGTTCAAGGAACAATCAGACTAATAATAATCCGTCAGAGTCCGAAAAAAGAAATATTAATGATTTTCTCTGAGTAATGCGGTGCTGAAATATCAAGTTAATAAGTTTTGACCAAGTGTGTATACTCGAAATTACTCACGAACGTTCGGAATCTTGTTCTAAATAGAGCGAATTAGACTTTCTAAGAAGCTATTTATCGTTGTCATGTACATAATAACACTTCACAGCCATTCTTTTCTACAAGATTAATTACCAAACTATCGTGTATAATATTCACACTCTCACAGGCGGGACGGTGTTGGAAAAAATAACGCTGGTATTGAAAAATTACCTTCCATAAAATATTTACATAGCATGCCATCCTAATGACGGTGGAACCGTTAATAACACAAAAAAACAATAAGCATTGATTAGTTCCTTCAATTTGAGGATTCAGCAAACTTGAAATATGTACTTTTTCACCTGATCGAACCAGCAACGGCAGTTATATACATGCAAAGGGAATTGCATTCCCGTCTCCAATCCAACTTCGAGATTTTTATAATTGGAAAGTAAAATAAAAGATGGGTAAAACTGTCTGCTCGGTGTTCCATCGATTCCATCCAGACAGACGTAATAAAAGAAAACGATTTCTCCGGAATAGGGAATTATTCTAAATCATTATTTTCCTTGGTCAGGCGCATATATAGAAGATTTTTCAATTCTCGCTAAATATTGGAACAAAAATGCAATAAAAATGAATGGGATGCAAGTTTAAAACCTCTTTCCTCGCGCTATCAAGATGCAATAAATCCGAAAGCCTGTAGGTATGTTTTCACGTAATAAACCGGAGGAATTGTTAATTTGCTTATCTGAACACTGGAAGGAAGGTATTTATTGCAAATGGATTTAATGAACCGGCCACGTCAATTATTTCTGGAACAAGTTTTAGGAATCACACTTTTATCGGTTCGACATTAGTTTAGATTGCCGGGCGGCTTGTTATCCTCTTCAAAAACTTCTCATTATTACACGGCAATGAATACAACTTCGGGAGATACGATTTTCTTTTTGCACCGTTTTGTGAAGAACATTTCCCCCACTCGTTATCGATCAAGACTTGGATTTATATTGCACTTTTAAATATTTAAAATCATTACCATTTAAAGTAAATTTACCCACACACGCGGCAATCAATTTCTTTTTAATCTCGTAATCAAAAAGTCGGTTTCACATGCATGCCGTAACATCAAATAACGTGCATTTTTAACATTTTATTCCCTCAATTTGAGTGCATTAGAGTAAAGTTGGGATATAAAAGGAAGAAAGGTCGTAACTTAAAAACTTTTAATTTCCAAAGCAAATTTCTGAATGAACGCTTTGAAATAAGAGTCTCTGGCGCAGCTACATGAGTCGAAAGTAATAGTTTAGAGCTTGAACTTTTATTAAAGTTTTAATGCGTTCGCCTCTCCCAGCAGAAGGTATCTCATTTTTAACGGAGAAAAGTGTAATTATCATAGAAATTAAAAGAAGGAAATTTACATTTTTTAATTTTAATCCGGAGAGTCGGTGGTAATAAAGGCGAGTCGGCAATTAGTCGGGAGATGAACGAATAAGAGAGGTGTTTGTTTATATCTCTCGGGAAGAGGAGTTTTCTCTCATTCGGCGGCCGTCTGCCAACTTGAAAAAGAAGTGAGCCCTTAGGAAAAAACTAATTAAGGTGGTGGCCAGCCTGGCGAACGGCGCCGCGGGGAGCCCTTAAATAACCGGGAGACGATGATCTATTTACGTTCGCTCAGAATTTATTATTTAATAACTTTACTTTTACACCAAAGTGCGTGGAAATAAATTTAAAATTCTCGGAATCACCTCGCCCTGGAAATCCTGCTTTACCTCGCTTTATGGTCCCGGAAATCAAAAGAAATTTATTTAGAGGATCCGCCAAAGAAAACCAGATTTTCGTGACACCTATGAGAAATTTATGGGCCGTTCCGTTCCTTCCTGTGAGACTTTGGGGAGGGTTCGGAGGGCCCACAAGGGGGGGCCAGATGCTGGAGATTCGCAGATGATAGAAATGTTGAATTTTCGAATTGCACTTTCTTTAATATTCGTCGAGAGTTATGACCCCAGGGGATGGAAGCGCTTAAGAATCTACATTTTATTCACTGCATCCTTGGAGTACAGTTGTAACTCGCGGGGGTTGAAAAGATTACTCTAAGAATGGTGGAAACAAGCACCACTTGACTTTTTCACCCCGCGTTATACACCCTCTAGACTATGAATATAAAAGAGTGTGTTAACCCATGTGGATAGGTATACATAAGTGCATAAAATATAATAAGTTTCGTTAATAATTGCTTCGTTTGTAGATGTTTTAACCGTAAGGCATCATTATGATCATTACGAATTAAATTTCCAGGATATCTCCCCCACAGGTGCGTATATACACCTTTCAGACATTTCATCACTTTAAATTCCATCCCCGTGGGGCATAAACTTTATGCAAGGCTACAATTTAGGGATTTTACGAACGCAAACCGAATCATTTTAATTAAAATTCCACCTCGGCAATATTTCTGATTGTTCATTTAATTTTTGCTCTCAACCCCAAACAAGTGGAGATGAAGCAGAGCGCTGGCAGCAAACTTCATCAGCCATAAACTGTTTTACGATTTCGGGGGCGGCGCGCCCTTGCGCCCTTGTTCTTCATCCGGTCGATCCGAACCACAAACCGCGTAATTAGTATAAGTTTAATTAATGACTCCAATCAAGACTTACTGGCCACGTCAAATTGCTTCGACTTGTACGCCACATTTCCTTCGCTCGAAGAAGGGGGCCTTCTGATATCGCGCTATTTTCCCGATTCAAATGGCTATTCCGCTCCAAGGGGAGACTTAGGGAATAATGAAAAGAATCAGTTTGCTTTGAGTGCCTTAAAATTCCCTCCGTTTGCTCTAAATGGAACTAATTTAGTCTACCTAGTTATATCACATGCTATACAAAGTTCTAATATATTAAGCTTAAATAAATATTGTACATGGATAAATATTGTACATGGATAATTTATATTGAGCATAAACCCCAATTAGTCAGATTAAAATACTTACTGTGCTTCAGTCTGTAGTCTATTTTCTTGAACTTCATTTAAGACTTTTTGCGCCAACACATGTTTTGCTTAACGTGAAAATAATTTATGGCGCCCAGGTACATCATTGTCCCGGTTCACAATACATGAAAACGCTGCAGAAATAAAAGACTGCCCTGCTCATTATACATTTTATTGCGTATACGTACACGTAATAATAAATTTTGCAGCGAAATGAAGCAGGTCGTGAATAATTTAAAATGCAAATCCAGGTGTAAATGGCTTCACATTAAGGCTAATAAATAAACATCGAAACTCCAAGTTGGCAACCATCTCCAACATCGACCACAGCTAATCTACCGGAGTTGCTTATAATGCAGTAACCCACGTTGAGTTAATATCTTTGACAGAGGGACCACATGGTAGTAAAATAAATAAGAGATTTTTTAAATACATAAGAAATTTTTTTTTAATTTTCGTATGGAAACCCGCCAATAAATTTCTGGCAAAATTATTACATCAAACGGGGACACAAATGAAAAATATGAATGTGTGCTTTGTAGGTATTAAGAATTGTTATTAATACATACCTAATAATAATAATAATAATAATTATATTCAAATGTGTAATAATTTTAAACAGGCATTTTTATCCTTGTTTGAAATTGTGTCAATGGTACTTAACTTTACAATATGTGAAAATACATAACTCAATGTTTTTCTACCGTTAGGTGCAAATCTGTTTTTGATGTTCTTCATTTTTGCATTACCTTCACCATCTCCTCCTATCCTGTGTATCTTGCTTGGATCTTCCTACTGTAATCATCTATTTTCTGCCTCCTGCATTATGTCTCACATCCATCCTCTGCATGGTCTTCCGTTCTTGTTCTTCCCCTTCACTCATGTTTTGAACATCCTCTTTCCACTTTATAAATCTATCATCGTTTCTTCTACATCTTAGTTATAATTTCCTGAAAATTATTCTGAATTTCTTGTTTTGAGTCTACAGCTTCTTAATATTTTTGGTTCGTTTTTCTTCTTTTATATCCTTCTTATCTGTTTTTCTTTACAATCAATATTCCCCAGATTATGGTAAAAACTTGAGAAGTGACATATCTTTATGACTCCATGTCTACAGATTGATCAATTCATAACTGGCCAGGGGGTGGAGACACAATTCTATAGGTTTTAAGGTGGTCGTTCGTCAATGGCTGAGACTACAAAGCCCCTCGACAAAGGGTATCATAAATCTTGAGGTACAAATAGAAAACATGCACGTAAGAGATAGAAAACCTATCCCGCAAGATTTCTGATACCCTCTGTCGAGGGGCTTTGTAGTCTCAGCCATTGACGAATGACCACCTTAAATCCTATTGAATTGTGTCTCCACCCCCTGGCCATTTGTGAATAGATCAATCTGTATATGATTAAATCTAATGAATAAAACTATTTCAAAACAAAACACTTGCATTTAAGATACGTACTATGTTGCATCATCTTCGACCTGTTACCTTATTTAACTTAATTTGTAATTTAATTGGGATCATTTTTACAATTTTTCTTTTTCATTTCAGTGCGAAGAACCCCTTTCCACAGGAGACATCTGCGTCTTTGCATCCAGAGCCGGCCCCAACACTTGCTGGCATCCAGGCTGCTTCACCTGCGGCGTTTGCAGAGAACTTCTAGTAGATTTAATATATTTCTTCAAAGAAGGAAGACTTTACTGTGGTCGACATCATGCCGAAACCATCAAGCCTAGGTGTTCAGCCTGCGATGAGATTATCCTGGCAGATGAATGCACGGAAGCCGAAGGAAGGGCCTGGCATATGAAGCACTTTTCTTGCTCGGAATGCGAAAGGCAACTAGGAGGACAAAGATACATTATGCGAGATGGAAGGCCTTACTGTCTCCACTGTTTTGATGCTATGTTTGCCGAGTACTGCGATTCTTGTGGGGAACCTATTGGGGTTGACCAAGGGCAGATGAGTCATGAAGGCCAACATTGGCATGCGACGGAACATTGCTTTTGTTGCCACACCTGTCGAACGTCCCTTTTAGGGCGACCCTTTCTTCCGAGGAGAGGGGCAATTTACTGCTCGATTGCCTGTAGTAAAGGAGAACCTCCAACACCTTCGGATAGTTCAGGGCCCGGTACGCGACTTCCCCGCCAACAGCCAAGAAACCGCCCTCCTCGGCCACCTTCTCCAAACGGCTCCAGCACCCCACCACCATCACCTAGTCGAAGGCCTCTACCTCCTCCATCTCCCACAACTTCATCGCCTTCTTCCCCACCAGGATTACTACATTCTGGACAATTCTCGCGCCATAATAGTCTGCCACATTCATCACCACCAGTTCGATCTCCAAAAATGGGAAGACGAGCATTGCAACGATCTCCAAAACCTGGTTCGTCAACACCAGGTACCCCGACACCTTCGGAAACTGGTAGCATGCCATTAGACCAAGCTTCCTTTCAAAGTGAAGACCTAACAACTCGAGGAATTTTGCAACCCCCACAAAGCCCTGGAGGCCGAGGTCTAGACCGGGTTCTTCTTGAACGAAACCTAGAAAGGCTAATTTCTGAACGAGGCTCTCAAAGTCATTCCCCAGATTTAGAAAAACTTCTGCACGCAAGGGACAGGAGTCGAGAACCCCTACATCTAGCTGACTTAAGTTTAGATGACTGGCAACCGAGGATGACCAATGACAACCAGAGTGAAACTAAGGAGGAAAACACCGCCCAGGAAAAAGAAAATAACAACCCTTCCAATGAAGAACTCCCGCCACATGCTTCATCTATGCCCGAATTAGCCATCCCAGGCTCCAGTGACACAACCCCTGGTGATTCAACAACCCCGGGATCGCCTTACAAGAAAGGAAAAGGATTACTTAGTGTACGATTTCAAGGTAAGCGAATAAACTATTTTGCATATATTAAAACACTACCTTCTATTTTCTTATTTGTTAAAGCTGCAAACGAAAACTATTTTGGAACCCCTGGTGCATAGGCAAATATAAGTGCAGCCAATGTATTTCTTATGCGGATATATGCAAATTTCTTCTTAACAACAGGCTCATTATTTTTGCACAAATATCAAAATATTTGGTACCAAATGAAACGTTTTCTTTCGCAGCCTTAACACTAATAGAAATGTTTTAATAATAATAATAAAAGCAAGTTTTAAATGAGAAATAAATACACATGATTAAAAGAAGTATTTATATTATAAATTCAACATATATAAATAAACTAATAATTTTTCTTACTATTTAAAGGAGACAATGAAGCATTTGAACCAGATGAAGCAGACAACCCTAGCGTAGAAGCTAGAAAATTCCCGCGAAGCAGAAGCTATTCAGGAGGCCGATCCAAGCACGGAGACACACTAGAAAGGCGGAGACCTCGAAAAACCCCCTCGGAGTCGCACATGACACCCAGCACCAGCCATCGCGATGACGACGCCGAAAGCTACTGTTCAACCTGTTCCTCGAGTTCTTCGAGTGATGACTTGGACTACCAGTTGCCGCCAAGGCGGGCTTACGGTGGCGTCCGAATATCCTATGTTCCTAACGATGCCTTAGCTTGTGCTCGAAGGCGACAGCAAGCGGGGCAAAAGTCACCCAGCAAAAAGAGTGCATTAGACGAAAAGGATAAGAACTGCATAATATCTTGATTGTTGATATACATTGCCGATGCCTTCCATTTAATACTTAAGAAAATTGATTGCCAAAAATGTGTACATAATTAATGATTTTTACAAAACAATATATTTAATCATTAAAGGTTCCCAACTTTGAAATTTAATGTAATTATATCTAAGGCCCGCTTTTACAATCGTCAATTATCTCTCAGTTAGGTAACCAACCAATCAACTATCAGGAATTTTTAAAATAGCGATAGCTGATTGGTTAGCTAACTAACAGAGAGATAACTGTCGTTTTGTAAAATCGGGCCTAAACCAACTATATCTTCAAACCCCAAAATTTACTTAAATAAAAATTAATCAAAACAATTAATCTTAAATAAAAAAAAACCACCATTATTGCTTACACTCGATGCCAAAGTCCAATTAAAGTTTTAAAGGAAATTGCATTAAATTTCGAAAGTAAATGTCGCAGACTTTAAAAAATTATCCAGGGTATATGACAACAATTTTTTTATTTAAACTGTAACCCAGCCTGAACATTGCCTTGAAATGTTTGTAAAAGAAGAAAGCTTACGAAAATTGCAATAATTAATAAAAATATATAACTATGTTTCATATTGTAACAACGATTTTTTTACAATTTTAGGTTATTACAAACTTGCCGGTACAAAATACAACTAGACATACTTTTTTTATTGTAATATATGTTTGATATTACTTTATGCATTAATTTTTATATCTTTTTACCTAAATTATGACGAATATATATTATATGTTTGTAGTTATGTACAATATTGTATTTATTAAGATATTAATATAATTATCATTTTGTGCATATTGTAAATATTATTAACTCAATAAATAAATGTCTTATTGACCAGTTTTTCTCTGTGCTTCCTCCTTCAAGAACTCTTATGGAAACCGCAGGGCAAAAAAACAAAACAAAATCGAATAAGCTTCCATTACTTTTTTATTTTTCTTTATTACAACATCAGTAACTTCCTTAACTTTCCTTTTTGTCCTTTTAGTCTTCTTATCATCTGTAACAGTTTCCATACTATTGAAAAGCGCTTCATACTCCTCGTCAACTACATCTTCCTCGTCGTACTCAACAGATTCTTCCTTTTCTTCTTTTATAACAGGCATCATCAAAATTCTAGCCAGGTTTTGTTTGCAATATTCCTAAAAAATTGTTGTAATAATTTTAATTAAACATGATATCACAGATAACCAGATAGCTCATCTAATGCTTTTCATTAGAAATGTGAAGGGTTGCCTAAGTTGCAAGAAAATTCAAAGAATAGAAGAAGAAAAAAACAACCAATTATGCCTGTAAGAGTGCAATGTTTTTACCGCTCTCCACGACTTATTATAACTCCCGAAGGTCTATGAAATCTTACATCATGTTATGCCGTGCTGGTCTCAAAAGTTAACACCTGCTAAAACTAAATACGATACCGTTTTTAAGAAATAAAATGTTTAAATTTGACATTTATTGCCATCTTAAAAAAGATGCCAGAACATACCAAAAAAGATGCCAGAACATACCCAAAAAGATGCCATTTCAGGCTCAAAATCGCAACCTTTTTCCCTATCTGATGAGCTATCTGGTTATTTGTGATGATATTAATAGTCATAATATTATTGTCATTTTAGTATTATAATGGCATTACCTTATGGAGCAATTCTTTTGTTTCTAGATTGTGCACCCTAAGGAATCGGTCTAAGCTGACAGTCGCAACAATTGGTTCGTTTGCACTGCAAGCAATTCCAGTGATGCTTCCAGTGAAATTAGTATATGTTTTAAGGCATTTTACTGGAGATCGTAAGTCGAGTAACTGCATATAGCCTTTGGTGGACCCGATCAAACATTGCTTTTCTCTGTAAGCTGGTGATAAAACAGTGTAACTTGCTTTAGGTTCCACAAACTTTAAAACAGGTCTTCGTTGAGCCCTCTCATCGTAAACTAAAGCCATGCCTTCTTTAGTAGCGCAGCAATTTAATTTAACATCAAATGGTAGAAAGCAAATATCTCTTATTGATGTTGGAATTGGTAAGTTTAATTCATCGTGACCCAGCTGTAAAAAACAACATTGTTACAAAAACATGTTGATACTTGTATTCATTCAAAAGTTATACTGGAAATCCTAAGTAATAAAGAAAAAATATATATATATCTGACTCAGTAAATGATTATCTGTTAGACCACGACTACTGTTTGATTGCGGACAATTTTTATATGTCAGTCAATGTCCTTATTTTACATAAAACAGACATTTAAAGACCATTGAATGCTAACAGAAAACAAGTATCAATTAAAATGCAAGAAAAAGCTAAACCCTTTATAATCATGAGACAGTAAAAACATAAAAAACCGTAATTACAACAAATGAATGAAACTAAAAAAATGATCAATTTTAACTGTCTTTAGGAAAAAAACTAGCATTAAGAGGTTTAATAATAAAATATGCTCGACTTACAGATTTTGCTTTAAATATACATTTCTTCGTGTTGACGTCCCATAGCTTAAAATTGTTATATTCACCACCTGTTCCAATGACGTTTTCCCGACCAGCATTAAAAACCATTTTCTCTAATGTGCCCTTATCATCCAATTTTACCTCCAAGACGTCAGAGCAATTTGTTGACCTTAAACTAACATGTCCACTCTTTCGTGCTACATAAACGCAAGACTCGTTGCATTCTACACCAACAATTTGTCCACTTCCTTCAAAATCGCTAATTGTGCTGAGGTAACGGTTTTGTTCTAAACTGAATAACTTCACTAGTCCATTTACATTTCCTGCGACAATTTCTTCCGTTGATCTCCCCCAATTTAAAGCAGTTATTCCTGCTGCCGAATCTGATTTGTCTATAATGAATTTCGTCTTCTCGTTTTTAACACAATTTGTACCTGCAAGAAACAAGACACATAATGTGATATACTAATAATAAATTTATAAAATCATCATTAAATAAATACTTATACAGCATATACAAATACATATTTACTCAACGTAAAATGCTATTTATAAAACATACTTCCTAGCACGCCTCGAGCAGTTCCAAAGTAGAAACTGTATTTATTTTGGATGTCCACCATTATTTTTACTTATATTCGATTAATATAGAAGATTTTGAATTCAATCTAATAATAAATAAGACAACAAACTTTGTTCACATAACCTCAATTATCAACGTGGACACATTAACGTCGTTGCATTAACGAAGTGATATCAACGACCTAGGTACATTTCTTACCTAAAGTGTTATATTGGTGATATAGTTGGTATCACTGCTCAAATCGAACCAATCAAAAGCTGACATTTGACAGCTGTCATCATTTATAGGTAGTTATGATAGATTAAACTTCTTGTAAAATATTTCCTGACGTTTTAATTAATGAAGTTAAATCAGTTAGTGGCTATCGATATTTATTATAGAAGGGACAATGATAATAGATGTTAAGTAATTAAAGTACGACAACATCAGACCAATGACTCTCCAACTGCAGAAAATAAAGGAGCCCAAAATGTCTGAACAATTATCTGGAAAAACAGTTGTTATTATAATAGGTTTAGCTGTACTTGCGTGTCTTTTGGCCTTCATTTTTGGCAAAAGGCAAATCATGAGGTTTGCTTTGAGATCTCGGAGAGGACCTCACGTACCAATTGGACACGATGCGATTAAGGTATTTCACATCATGCAACAGTTAATAGTTCAGGTATTAATCCACTTTTTCCCGGACATTCCAGATACTTAAACGTGAAATTGAACGCAGAATAAATCTTATTCCAAGAATTGTGTGCGAACCGCAGTTATTAAGCAAAACAGACCCCCGGTACATAATGTATCCAGGACAACAAATTCCTTCGCATTATTACAGATTAAAAGCTGTAGATGACGTTAAAATATTAGGTACGTATTTAACCCTTTAATGCTGGAATGTTTTTTTTTTTCTAAAAATTAGTGGTGATACTGTTACTTCATGTTATTTAGACTTAAAAGTTTTAAAAAATATTATCTGTAATTTTCTATTTTACCTTTAGAAAATGTAAATTTATAAAAAATTTATTTTCAAATTCTTCCTTCTTTCAGAACGTGAAATAACGAAACAAGATAGTATGTGTGTTCGACATCCAAGCGATAATTTACGAGCATATTTATTGACTACTCTTGCCGCCCCACTCAATGGCAGTGGCCAGAGATTAATTCACCAATTTTGTGACTTTTACGAACATGCAAGACATGATCCCAGTCATTTCGGCGATGATGAATATCAATCCTATACAAGGCTACTTCTTAAATTAGTCGATGCGTAAGTAAATAAGTATTTTATATACAGTAATTTTCACTGCATAAATCCTAAAATGACGACAGCAATTGTATTATATTGTAAAATTAAACAGTTAAATCAATTGTAATGATGAACATTTCAGTGCTAAGTTACTGAAGACCTTTAACAACAGCCGGAAGTCATCACCAAACCGGACTCCACAAAAACAGAGGAATCAAGGGCAAGAAAAGAATAGGAACCTTTTAGATCCATCAAGGTTAAGACCACCGACAGGGGTTCTAATGACCCCTGACGATGAAATATTAGTTGTTTCAGAAAGGATCGAATCGAGACCTACATCATTAACTGTTTCAGTTCCTGTATTAGCTGATAACGAGACTTCTGTATGAAATAAGGCTTACTATAGTCAACGATATTGAAATTGTAGCGTTTGTTATATATATAATAACCACTTTTTTAAACAAATTTCATTACACTGTAAACACTACAATACCATGCTTAATTTTTTCCATTAAAAACCGTTTAAGATCTTGTAAGTACATGTAGGTACACACCTTAATTAAAAACGAATTTGAAATGTGTTAAACAGTAAATATGAACATTTAAATTTCTTTTTCTTTAAATAGCTAGAAGTAAGTTAGAATGTACAGTTTGAAAATATAGGCACTAAACACTCCTCACGTAAACAATTGTGTTCAATTTGTTTTTATTTATATAGTGTTAAAACTGTCAGGAGTGAATTCTTAAATGGAAGGCTGTGGTTATAAATATCGTGATTGACGAATTTGTAAAGGAAATAGGTATGATGGATCATAATATGTACATTTCAAATATAAAAATTTACCAAACCAAAAATATGTATATACATTTAGAGCATTGCTACTGATAATAATGTTAATAGTAAGAAGAAACGTAAATTCTGATTGTTTCCATTTGTGATACTTTACGATCCGTTATCCCTGATGCTTAACAAAATCTTTGTTGCAAATCATTAAATTTTCATTGTCATTAGCTATAACCATTAATACAAAGAATATAAATGTGTCTTGTATATATATAATCGATATGCATTAAAAAAATTAATAAAGCAACATAGTCAATTAAAGTTATACTACACACGTGTTGACTGGAAATTTTCAATACCATTTCAAAGCCAATGAAATAAAATTTTTGTTGCATAAATAATTGACTACATCACGTAGAACTGTTATTCTTATATTATGTTGTACATAAAATAGTATAAGTTGTAAAGTTAGCTATTTGTAGCTTATTTGAATAATTCTGGGGTGAATTGATATAATACGATAATAAAATAACTTATTATTAAAGGACAAACGTAATAAACCTATATGCAAGGGAGTAAATTTTACTATAAACTATAGTAAATAAGGGTATTTAAACTTTCATATATAAATTGTAGAGTTTTTATGTCTGTGATTCTATTATGTATTTATTTATCCACTTTTAATAAATTAATTTATTCATAAAGAATTAAGCGATTTTTCGATCCGTGCCATCCAAACATTTTCTATAAATTATCATAAAAGGATACATTGGAAAATAAGTGATTGTTACAAAGTATATAAAAATTTATTGTGTATAATGAAACTAAACTTAATTAATGCAAGTCTTTAACTTTAGCCCCTAAATATTTCATCCACCTAAAAGAGTCAGTAAATATATCTTCATGTCTTAGGGAAATTAAAGCTTGGAAAAATATTCTTCTGTAGACAATTGGCACATTTGTATAACTCATCATGTAATTTAACCACTCTAAAATCTAACAAAAGAGTTTAAAATAATACTCCCTCTGTCCCATTTTAATACAAATTTCTGTATTAAATGGGACACTTATTTTCGGACAGAGGTAGTACCTATCATTTAAAATTAGTAGTTACATACCTGTGAAACGCAATTATTCCATTGTTTTACCCTTAATAAAGAAGTTAAAGCTTGTGGAAATAAATGAAATCTACTTTTCTGGTTCTCAATGTCTTCCAAAATGTTGTAGCCAGAAAATATGATTACAGAAAGCATAAATACATCGCATAGGAACAATACCTCTTGTATATTTGCATACTTGTTATCTGCTAAATTAACTTGAATTTGACTGAGAAATTCCATTAGCCAATCTACTGCTGCTGGGTGCTCTTTATGGTTATCAAAAACAGTCTTTAGTTCAGACAAAACATAATTAAACTCACTAAAAATAAATTAATTTAGTTCGTTAAAGTACTAAATATTTTGTTGTAATGCCAACTGTACCTAGGAATAGAACTTATTTTAAAAATAGCTTGATCCATTACTTCAAAAGTAGGTTCGACTTGATGCAAAATTATGGCACATCTTACTTTTACTGCTAGTTGGATTTCTTGAGAAGAAATTTCATTTGGTAACGATAAACTAATTATTTCACTCAGGTACTTCTCTGGCAATGTAATAATGCAATCCAAATATTTATCGAAATCCTGTTAATTCACAAATAAGACTTTTCTCTTTGCTTCTTATAATAACTTACCTTCTGGCCAGGTTGTAAAAGTTTAATCTCATCTATTAGTACTTTTGATATAACAGACTTATTAACATCCTGAACATCTCTATTTTTAAACACTTCAATTATATTGCCCAATATAACAGAGAGAAGTTCATCGTTGTTTTCCTTTGATTTAACAAACAAAAATGTATTCTCGAAAAATGGTTTCAACAAAATTGGTTGGATGCTATTAGTTAAAAAGTTTAAGTTTTTATAAATGCATATTATGTCTTCTTCCTGTAACATAATCGTAATGGATTGCATTATAGTTTGAAATACTCATAAACTTACATTTTGCATGACGTTCGTAACAGAAACAATAAAATTCTCCATAAAGCGCCTAGCAGTACCGGATAATACGACTTGATGAGATGCAATAGATATGCAATAAGCCCTGGCCTCAGGAATATGGGCCAATTCTTGCAAGAAGCACCAATCCATTGGAGGTAAAGGTTTGCAATATTCCTGGCTTAAAATTCTCAGACATTGCAAGTACACTTCCTTTGACAAATTTTCATATTTACTCATCTATACATACAATTAAGTGAATATAATTAATATGAAAGGAGAAAAACACATTAGGTAAGTTAGAAAAAGACTCACATTTTCTTTTATGTAGTTGCCTAATGCTCGAACCATGCTGTAGTTATATAACGAATTGAAATTTAAAGGTTCTCGTTTTCCCTCGCCTATATGGTAAGTTCCTTTTACATATCCAGAAATTTCTTTTGAAATCAATGTGATTAAAAGGTCTCCAGCTGCATCTAATGATGCATAATTAACACTTTGTAGAAGTTTCAACCATGCTGACCCTACAAACACAAAAGCGTTAAAATAAGAATAGTGTACTTAAATGTTGATAACAACTAAATACCTGGAATATGCCCAAAATTGTCAGGTACTATATCTTGGTCATCAACAATACTCATAACATTCGCTGAAATTTGTTCTAATGTAAAAGCTCCCAATGCTTTATAGGCTGCAGTATTCACTTCTATTTTATGATGATACGTGGCATACTTCCAAAGTCGACCTGTTATTTCATATATTAACGAGTCATATCTTTCATTTTCTGGTAAATCAGCTACCTCAGATAGTAAATCACATAAACTTAAAATAATAAATTTAAATAGGACTAAATTTTATAGTGGTATAACATAGAGTGGTTAAAATAAAATGTGCATTACCTTATTAAAACTGAAATACGATTCTCATTATTAAAGCTTGGAGCCAGAGTAGTCCAAGCTGTCGCTATGTCCACAATTCCTTCTTTACATAAATGTTTCAATCCTTGTAAGGCTAAAGAAGCTGCGAGAGCATTCTCTTCCGTTTTACATTTATTCAAAACTTTAGATAAATGAGCAGCAAGCTCTGTTCCATATAGTTCAGGCCTGAAAGATACAAAGATTTTTTTAAAAATTAGTTTGATATTAAACCTTATAATTATACGAAATAAATAAATACCATCTAACTACGTACCTTTTCTCACATAATTGCCTTAAAATGTTTGCTTTTGTCATATAAAATTCGCATTCATCTTTGGTTTGAGTTTGCACTAACAAGCTTTGTAGTAAAGGATAACACCTAACTTGTAAAGTCCATAGATCGTAAAACAAAGTCATAGCAAATGTTTTCAACGTTTGCTGCTTTGGATTTGAAACAAAAATTTGCAATGTAGACACAATAATTGGCAAGTTTTCCCTTAAGGTGCCCATTTTGGGCAGAACCTTCAACAAGTGGAAATGAAGCGTTGAATCGGATGTGTTGGATAATTTGTACAAAATAAGGGTAAGGAAATTGGAAGTGATCTCAGGGTAGCATTCCGCACACACAGTTAATGCACTCAATACTTCTAGCGTTATGTCTCTGTTGTTAAAATTAAACATTAACAACCCGAACAAAAAGTTTTGCAAACGCTTCAAGATGATCTCTGGAGCTCTCTTAATTTTCTTAAGCCAAATGAACAGTTCATCTTCTGATACGTTCTCCAGAAAAGTGCACACTTCCTTGGCTAAATGGACATGTTCATTAGTGTTAATCATGAGAGGGTTTCCTATTGATAAAGATAACTTTGAAGTAGAGACACAAATTGCAGGATTGAACTGAACATCATATTTTATAATTTTATTTAATAATTCTGTGCAGTGAGAAGTGATTGTACTTGCTTGAAGAATCCAATGTAAACAGGAAGATTTAAGCGCTTTGATAATGAGATTATTTGATACATTTAGAAGTAATAATTGTTCACCTAAAATGATAAGAAAATACACAATAAAATTAAGAATATTTAAAAAATATAAAGAGTAACTTACAAAAAAGCAATATATCGAATAGGTAGATTGGGGGAGAAATAGTAACGCAATCAGTAAGCATAAATAAGAGGCAATCAATGCAGTTCAAATTTGGAGTTTGTTCAATAATACTTGATAGACAACGGAGGCTCGATCTAATATCCAAATTTCTCTTTAACATTTCGTACATTATGCTTGTCAAATACAATGCTACAATTTCCGTTGATTCATCATTTTCATCGTTAGACAAAGCATGAGCAAGTTCGATAGTAAAGTTATTAATCTCAAATAATCGATCTCTATCTTCAAACTGCAAAAATATAATTTCATGTAAATTGAATTGTGTTTTATACAAATTCCTTACCCTCATCCATGATAGAATTTCACTAAACAATTTAAAATTTTCTTCTAAGAAATGCAGCACAAGGTATTCCCATAGCTTTTGCCGGAATAACGGTGAAACCTTCGAGTTGTAGTCGCAGAATACGAAAAAGTAAAATGGTTTCATTAATTGATTTATGTAGGCATTCATTCTAGAAATTTAAGTAAATAATAAATTAAGGACATGGATATTATGATAGTATAGAAGAAATTTACTTGTCTGTGTGCACAGCATGAACACTTTTTAATTGTTCAAAAATATCTATCCAAGTTTGTGAACTATGTAGTAAGACACTTATTAAAGGATGTTGTGGGACCATCAAATTGTAGGGGCACTCATATGGTTTATGAGTTTGATTTAAATCGATTACTTTTGCATGTAATTCCAGTATCAATAGTTCGAACATAGCTGATATAATTCCAGTGTAACTTCTAAGAAAAATACATATATAAAAATAAATAAAGTGGAAGACAATATTGCATTTGTCTTTACCCTGCATTCATAAGTAACGTAATTAAATCGGAAATTGTTGTAGAAGACTGAAGCACTCCATCTTTGACCAATGAAATGAGTCCTTTTCCAGCCGTCAGGCTTATAAGAGAACTTGAACTAGCGCATTTTTCTTTCAAATATTTTAATTCTTTCAATTCATGTTTACTGTTCGTCTGCTTATCCTCACTTGCATATTTTTGTTTAATAGTTTGTACCAACAATGACATTGTCCGTGCCACCAAAATGACATTTTTGCTGTTTAGTTTATATTCCACTTCGTCCATCTGGAAGTATAATATATGTAATTTATAATATTGTAACCACATCAAAAAATTTGTATTCGCTAAGTGACCGGTTTCCTTAAAGAAATGAAGATATCATTGGGCCAGTGTACACATAAATATATTGTACTTGTGTTACTGTTCTTTACTGTTTTATTTGTGACTCTCATACAGACACTTTTTGCTGAAATTTAACCAATCTAAAGCGGGTCGTTCACGGTCAATAATAATGACATTATTTTATCAGAATGACATTAATAATGATCTTGTAAAAATTGGAATGATGGGCAATAATGATGCAAATCTGGATTTTCTGATATCGCCACGTCATTACGGGTAATGTTATTATTACTGACCGGGTTTGGCCCGCTTAAGGATATCTAATTAGATAAAACCAGTGAGCATACATTTACATATGTACATTATAATTTATTTTATGATGATGGTAGATTTGACGAGTGAAATAATTGTATAGGATGGATCAAGATCAGAAGACTTCACAGTGAGAAGAAATCTGAGATAGGATGGAATTAAAATAAATATCCAGAAAAAATAAGCATATATATACAATGACCTATCATTGCAAGACATGAGTACTAAATAAGGATGAGGACGAAATGTTGACTAAATGGAAAAGAAAAGAATTATGAAATATCGTTGGAGAGAAGAAGGCGAAAGTTTGGAGAATATCCAAGCTGATTCTCCTTAGAAGCCTGGTAGGGACAAGAAGCAGAGACAACCCATGAAAAGGATAGTTTGATAAGGTTCAAGCAAGAGACCTGAAGAACATTAAGAATAGAAGTTGAAAGAATAGGCAGAAAAGAAGCTGTGTGAAGAGAGCCTCCAAACATATGGGGTACAAATTTCAATGCACACAAATGAAATATGTATACTAGCTGAAAATAATGAATTTGTGTACTATCTGTTTGTAATCTATTTCGTATTACATACTTATTTTATTTTTTGTTCTGGGCGTTCGAGATCTGTAGAGAGTTAAATTAATATAATAATTTATATCTCACGAACTATAAGCATACGCTTGCATTATAAATTTATATCCTTTCCAAATACAATTTTATCTTTCAATTTAATCCAGAGATACAATTTTTATTACAAAAAATTGCCTATACATATTTACCTATATCAAGCATACCTAACCTAAAATAATTACTTGTCAAATGACTTCAAAGTTCACATATTTTTGTTGCAGTTCAGTTACCTTTTATATTTATTGCAGATTTTTGTTATTCTTTCATATGTAACTGTGTTATTCCTTTATCACTGAATTATGTAAGTAATAATAACAACACCTTTGCACAAATCCAACTGTCACCTTGTTCACTCGATGGTTATCCCTTGTAGAGTAGTTAAAGTGAAAATTTGAATAAAGTATGAACAAAATGTATGTGACGTAGACTTTTACTCTTTGCATGCTTTATTCAGCATTTGTTTTCTTATTTCTATTCTATTTAATATTATCCCACATACTATATCTTCTAGTGCCCACTTGTTTCAGTTACTGGCAGCTAACATAGCTATTTTGATTTTGTTGACTACTCACGAAACAGTTGTGTGGTAGTTAAGGAAAACCATTTTCACAAGTTCCACATTCTTCTTCTTCTTCCTGGATATCTTTGCTGTACATTTTTTTCTCCAAACATTATCGTTAGTAGTAATAGACCAATGCGTTGTCCATTGATTAGAAATGATAGAAAATATTCGAGTTTACGACAATATTTTCTAGTTCTTTATTCATTCTTTTTAGAACCTCTTTGATTTTATTTTCGTCCACTCATGAAATTCTTAGAATATGCCTATAATACCACAATTCAGTACCCTTTCCTTTTCACCTCGGTCAATGTCGAGGAGTCAACTCCTTAGAGAAGGACTCTGAGCACGTACTATGTAAGTAAACGAATTTTGATTTGCGAACATAAATTGTGGATCTTAAAGACATTGCCAATTTTTGTGGATTCCGATCTAGGTTTATTGATTCTCTATTTTGTTTTTTGAGAGTGATTTCATTGTTTATGTTTATACATAGGAAGATATATCTGGCCGCTTGTCTTAGAGCCTTATCTCTCATGACTGCAATTTCCTCCTACTACTGCTTATTGGTAATCATAGATATTAATTATTTGAAGATTACCTTCAATATTCAAAGATCTTTATTATCCAAATCAATTGTTTATAAGAACTGCACAAAGTCATTAAGTCGTTCTCTCAATAAATGCAATTATTACTATTATATTTCAATTAAATTATAGAAAGATGGGATTGTCAAGACAAGAGGTGAATCTTCGAAGATTGCTGGCGAAATGTGAACTTATGTTAAAAATCAACAAAAAAGATGATGAGAGATTTCCTAAATACATTCAATCTTTGGAAGATATTTTAGGGGAAGTAAAACATTTGGGGTAAGAATGAAATATTATTATTTAACCATTACAGCTTGTAAATAATTATTATTTAACAATAAACTTAAAGTATGGAATTCTTCTCTTTCATTTAATTATCATTTACATTTTTAGGGGAGCAGGTGACAATGTCGAGGACTACCATAGACGTATACAAAACTTGAAAAAGCAATTGGGTATGGATATTGAATCCGACGGTACCTTTGATACTAATACTAGGCAAAACAATATTTCACCCCGAGAAGAATTGCTAGGTCAGTAGAGTAGGATAGAATTCAGAAATAACTAATCAGTAAAATCTCTTAGGTTTAAGGCAAAGAAGTACCACCAAGAGCGCAGAAGTAAACGATCTGGACCAACTAATTGACTTTCACCAAAACGCCCAAGCTAAGATAGCCGATGACATGCTAATTCTAACCCAAAATTTAAAAGAACAATCCCAACTAGCCAATAAAATTATAAGAAAAGATACAGAAGTAAGACGTCGTGACACAAAGAAAATCCAAAATTGACTTTATTTTTTTCTAGGTAGTAGGAAGGTCTTCCCAACTAAGTGAAAAGAATCTTTCCAAACTAAAAGCAGAATCCGATAAATTGCAGGAACATTCCAAAAGAGCTTGCAAATGCTGGATGTGGATTATGTTAGTTGTTGTATTAGTTGTGTTCATAAGTAAGTATAACCATATATATGTGGTATAACTTAAAAAAATACAAACGAAGGCCAATAAACAAATTAACAATTTTTTTTTGCAGATATGGTTCTATTTATGAAAGTAATGAAGAAAAAATAAAAATTAAATAAAACAATTTTAAATGAATTATAAATGTATTTACTTTTTTTATATAATGAATTTTATCATACAAATTGGTTTAGGCTCTGTTTGAAATAAATTATTTCTTCTATAAAAGCGTATGCATTTTTGTATATGTCACACAGGTAAATATAAATCAATTTTTGTTATATACGAAAACAATAAATATATTACACAATAAACAAAAATATGAACCATTGACAAAAAATTATATTAAAAATAAAGAAAAAAACTTATGCAGTAACCGTTAAGTTCAAATTCACTTTAGTTTTGCTATACCAACGGTTAAAGTCCAAACGAAGCAAGAGTTGGAGTAAGTGATGTCCTGAGACTTGCTCGTGCAATGAAAACAACATTTTTAATAATGTTTGGACAATACCGTCAGCTCTGTTTTTACATCTTTCCAATTCCACTCGTTGAGGCTCTAAGAGCTCTGTGCCCCAGAAACTTGCACGTATGCAAAATTCATCACATAATTCCAGCAACAACAAAATAACTTTATAGATCTGAAACAAAATATATTTTTTGAGAAACATTTTTGATTGTTACAAAATATATTTTTTGAGAAACATTTTTGATTGTTACAAAAAATCCACCTACCATATTTTCATCTTCATAATTCAAAGCAGGGACTTGATACAAATCATGTGTTTGCAGGTGTTTGGAATTCTGAAAAGCACATTCTAAACATTATTAAAAAACTACATTGTTTGAAAACTTACCAGGCTGCCGGACATGACGAAAGTCTGACTCAAGAGATTGCTCAAAAACTTGGAATGCAATCGAATTATATCCTCAAACTCACTAGCATTTTTAACGGCGTCTTTCAGTAACGCAAATTGTGCCTCTATTACATCAACTTGTAAGTAATACTGCAAATTGTTAACCAAAAACATTAAGTTTTGCCGCAGAGTCCAGACATCTTTATCACTGAAACAAAAGCTTGATTTTCATAACAGCATCAGAGGTATGCAAATGGATAAATTACATTTTTCCTTTTCCTTCCATGTGGATTAACCACAATTTATGAAGATCAATGTGGGTCTTCTTCAGCCTTAACAAAAAACAGAAGAGCTTATTGTACAAGCTCATAGCTTTCGGATGAAATACTATATGTAATGGCCATAATATATCAAAATTAATTTCCAGCTGTGTCCACGGCTTTTTAAATCTTTTTTTCTCATCGTCTTTAAGAACAGTAAGCTCAAAACGTTTATATGATTTATCGCTTTCGCTATAGATTTTTCTAGCAGTGTCCGTAAAGATGAAGTTCAAATTCGTCACAATGTGTTCAGGAGGACTTTCCTTAAACTGATCTTCTGCCGCCATAATAAATTGTTGGAACAGTTCTCCTCGGCCTAATGCATAATAATCTCTTATTAACTGTAAGTGTTCCAAGAGCTTAGCTTCATCTACCATTACAGTCCAAAGGTACTGAAAGCAAAATTACATTTAAATATAATTAATGACAAGGATTTTCGTCAATACTCACTTTAGTTAACTTTAATCTACAAATTTCAATAGTTTTAATAAATTCATTTAACTCAAATGGTTTATTTTCCAAAACCTGAATCTTCTGATAATATTCAACATCTTTGCCTTCCCATATGTCCCTTCGAAATTTTAACTGATAATTATCTTCGAAAGACTTTTTTGGATCATTTCTCACTATCCAAACAATTCGGCCTAAGAATAAAATTGTTTCTGCTACATCTAGTGGTATAGTAGACGGTAGCATGTTATTCTTTATGACAAATTTTCTCACCTCCGCAGGTTTTCTTAACTGCCGTTTTTTCTGTAAATATTGTAATATACAAGTTATGTTATTATTGAAGAGCAATTTTTGTTTTTAGATACATTATACTTTTTATAAATTATTATAATATATTATATTATTATTTATTAAAATACAAATTATTTATTAAAAAACAAATTATTTATTAAAAAACAAATTATTTATTAATAACTTTAACTATATTATTATTAACTATATTACCGAGATGCAAAGTGTTGTAGATATATTTGGAGCATTAGAATAACCCAGCTGCTCTGCATACAAAAAATTCTCGTCGGCACATTGTGCATCTCGTATAAAGAACTCATTGTACACGTCAACTAAATCGCCATATATAATCCAGTTGCATAGGTGCCGATAGAACATCGTATTCATGTTTCGTATTATTCTGAAATTTAATTTAGAGAATAAATAAAACAAATTAGTCACTAGTTGTAATACTTTACATTTTGTTTGCTTCCACAACTGAATCGACTCCACATTCTACATACATTTGCAACCTTCCGACAAGTAAGCAACCATGAATTTTTTCAATTTTAATGGTCCTAATCATAGACTTCAATGTATTGAATAGCGTAACATATTTGCTTACAGAAGCCAGAACATCAACGAGGGTTAAATGAGGGTTTTTTAGAATTTCCTTCTCAAGGCAAACGATTTCATTCCGATAATCTTCAAGAACTTCATCAAGGCCTTTACAAAAAGCTCGTAAATATATACCTGGTCTAATGTCGGAACCTACTACAGCCACAGCTTTGTCTGATTTTTCTGCAATAAAAATGTATAGGATAATACAATACATGCAAAAATACAAAATTAGTAAGTAACTATAAACCTTTATCTTCACTGGACACATCGTAACAAACTGTATGAAGATTGGCAACGCTTTTGCGGAATTCTTCGATTTCATGGTATTGTAGGGCAATTTGAGTTATTTTGCATAAAAGCTGCCTTTCACTGTAATGCAGAAACTCCCACAATTCCACCTGTTCCAACCAATTCTAAAAAAATAATAATGTTTTATTGACTAAACATAGACATGAGTTTCTAACAATAAAACAAGGGACAAAATACGATCTATTGCAAATTATATTATATTAAATTTTATTATTCAAAGGAAAGTATTATCAAACGTTTCATATTAAAGCACTCAACTAGAACATATATTTATATTTTTTTATTCTTGAGTATTTAGAGTCTTAACTTTAGTGTTTTCAAAATATTTATTTCTCGACGTTTCGCCTTTATTATTTAGGCATCATCAGGATACAAAATATATTATAACTTGATGTATTTTTACTATTATTATTACACGCATTACATTTACTTAAAATAGAAAATATTACATATCATAGGTTGTTACTTTCATATTTCATATTTATGTTAATGTCTATTATTATTTCTGTTT
>JAWQRP010000615.1:0-25599 GCA_033557875.1 Quadriops clusia
AGAAGAAAGTTACCAATTTTGCAAAAGTAATTTTATTCATTGTTTTTTATTTTTTACAACTATCTATGGCAGGATAGTATTCTTCAATTAAACGCAGTTACATAATCTATTGTTTAATTATTCAACTTCGTTTTGTAAAACTATTTCTATTTTGGAGTATTTATAAAAAAATCTTAAAAATACGGCCAAAGCGACGTAAGTGTTAAACTCTTTCAGCTATCGCGAAATAAGCTACGTAAAAGAGTCTTTTAATCATTAATCACACACTAAGAAAATTTGTTACATTTAAAATTTATTAAAATTAGAAAAATGTCAATTGTTGAATCTAGATACTTCAATTTTACGTATAAATTCATATTCAACATGCAACGAAACAAAAGCTAACTTCCAAGACTAGTTTTTTTTGTGTTCTAATGTTGGTCAAATTGAAAATTCGAATCCTTTGGCGGAACTCTCGCAGCTGTTTTTTGCGAGAGCATGCTGATGTTTACAATTCGGGCCAAACTCTCTATTCCACTAAAATTTCTACTGCAAGTCTACCAAAGAGTACAAACCGACGAAATTCATATTAAGAGGGCTGACTAGTAAACAAACCGCACTTTTCAGATATCTCAAAAATGACTAGGCGGAATATGATGAGATTTTCGCAGATGCTTTAAAACATAATTTGAAAGGTAACTACAACGCCCTTTTGGCAAAATATATAATTTTTTGTTCTTTCTTATCGATTATCGTACAAAATCTCTCTGTGGTGACACACGTTACAACATAAAGAGCATTTTATCTTTATGAATTTTTGAAAAATATTACCTAATTTTTAAGAAATCTGAAAAGTTCGAAACAGATTCAAAATTCCCGCGACGGGATAGATATACGTCGTCGTTGACGTTAGAGAAGGACACATGTCAATGTTTACAAATAAGTTTGTTTACTGGTCAGCCACCTTTAGTTCATCCTTTTAACATATAATGGAATTTGCATTAGGCGCGATCTTGTCCATAAGGCTGCCTCTCTTCTAAACTCCTATACTCACTGCCGTAGGTTAATTGAGTTATTACAATAAAGAAGTTTTTAAATTTATTCACGTCAATTATCAAAGAACATACCTATCAAAGGACATACCTACCAACTAGAAAGCAATTTCTCAATAATGATTTGTATTTTCAATTCAATTGTAGATTGATGAAGAAGGGGCATATGTTATTGACCATCTCAACTATGACATATCTGATGATGGGCAACACACCAAAATTGTAGCCGACTCAGAAAATTTAATCGATGCTCAAGTAATTGTTGGTCCAAAGAATTTAAGGGGATCCACACTATATCAAGGAACTGGTCTTTTAGCCGATCCAGAAAATCCCCTTGTTTTACCCATTCTCACTGCAAGTAGCACAGCTTATAGTTATATCCCAGGTCAAACCATTAAAGAGGTATGGAATTTTTTTTCTCAATACACATTGTTCATATGGTGATTATATTATGGAATTAATTTCACTTTTAGTATCCTCATGCTGTTGGCAAGAACACCATTTTGATAGCTGGCCTCCAAGCTCGAAATAACGCAAGAGTGGTATTCAGTGGTTCTTTAGCTTTCTTCTCCGATGAATACTTTACAGCAACTATCCAGAAAGTCCACGGTGGACAACCAGTTAGTTCAGCTAACAAGGACATATCTACAGCTTTAAGTGAATGGGTATTTAAGGAACATGGAGAATTACGAGTAAGATCTGTTAAGCACCATAAAAAGGGAGAAACCTCACCGCCGCAAGCTTATACTGTAATGGATGATGTTGTAAGTACACGTTTTCTAACTCTAAGCGATTTCATTTCTATTTCCGAAATCTATGCGATATTATTTCCCTTTCCCAAATCTAAGTGATGGCTTTATATATTAAATAAATGTAATGGTTTGGACTAAATTCCAGAATTTTCATTATTTGATGTATTTAGATTTACACCATCGAAATCGATATTTTGGAAATGGGCGAATGGAAACCCTTCACCGCCGATGACATTCAACTGGAATTCGTGCGCATCGATCCTTTCATACGTACAACTTTAAAACGCCAACCAAACGGCTCATATCAAGCCAAGTTCAAGATTCCCGATGTCTATGGAGTTTACCAATTTAAAGTTGATTATGATAGAGTTGGGTATACTCACTTATACAGCACTACACAGGTGTCCGTGAGGCCGCTTCAACACACACAATACGAGAGATTTATTCCCAGTGCTTATCCTTACTATGTAAGCGCATTTTCCATGATGGCCGGTGTTTTTATATTCTCGTTCGTTTTCTTGCACTTCAAGGAAGATGTTCCGAAATCTAAGAGTGAATAGGGACTAATATAGAAAGGAAACTATTTTATGTTTTGTGTTCTCTAATGTCTTGAAGATCGTTTTGTACTGTTAATTAGTGAATTTATTAATAAAAGTTGTACAAAAAAATCGAAGTTAGTTTTTATCGACCTTTAAAAATCCTGAAGTACTTGAAAAGTACTTTGCGTTGGCCTCGTTAACGTTTACTTCTGCTGCTTGTGGATTCACTATCTCTAAACCCTAAAAAAGAGTAATTATGTTAAAAATTAGATTTATATAATTTCAATGAAAGCTTTTCATTTACAGTTCTATAATTGAAAATTTTAGTGGTCTAAGAAAATTGCTTATAGGCTGTGACTAATGATCTCTATAACTTTTTTATAAAAATTGATTCATCTATGGACAAAAGTCTATGTGGAGTTTTGACTATTATTTTAATTGGTAAATATTATTTTAATTCTTTAAAAAAATATAGTACTGGCATTGAAATGGTACTGGTTATTATATCAGAACCGTTATACTTACTTGTAAAGGAGTAAAAGCAACACTCGAAGCTGTACCAGAAACTTGTTTTTTAACTGTAGTACTTCCACCCCAAATTTGTTGCTGCTTTTGCAAATTTTTGTGCAATGTTTTTGAAATTCTAACTTTGGTCTTCTCATCAACTTGCGGCAATCGTATTCTTCCTGTGCCAGCTTTTCCGATGGTTCCTCTTGTGTAACCCAAGTCCTCTTGGTAAGCATCGTCTTCAATCTGCAAACATTGTTTAAATTTAAATTGTTTCACTTTAAAATGATTGTTGTTTTGTTATTATATACATATATAGTTTATGGACGTGTACACTTATATGCATATGTAGGCCTATGTATATGTATACAAGTATAGATTATATACCTCTGCAAAGTTCATTCTATTAGCATTCTTCCTGAACTCGGTCATCGCATACCGCTCTTTCATTTTTCGTACTCTTTTCCCGCCCCGTTTCTTTTTACTAGTTTCTATCGGTTTTGGCAAAGGTTTCACAAATTTCACCGGTGGAGGTTCTTGTAGTTTGTCTAATTTTTTTTCGATTTCTTCCCGCAGCATTCTTCCTATCCTGCCATCTGAACTTTCGTGGCAAGCATCTACTCGGGCCGCTAAGGTAGCCTTTGTGGCAACCAATCTTGATGCTTTCCGTCTCAAGTCCTGAAAGTAACAATAAATAAAATTCCGATCCGATACAATTTTAAAGTAGAGCGAAACAAGGTAATTTTTTTAATTGTACTTACAGGAGGAGTATTTTGAACGATTTCAGAGTGGAACACGAAACCAGTATGAGGCAGCATTGTCACCTGTGAGAAGCCAGACAAGGTCTTCTTTTGTTGGCCTAACAGAAGTACATTGCAAGCCGGGATTTTAGACAGCTTGGTTAGTCCACCTGCAACACCCATTAACTTTGCTGCTATGGACGAACCAAGAATTATTGATATATTGGGTGCTATAAATGCCATTCTGCTTTCAACGTATTCGTAGATTTTCAACTTGAAGTTGTTTAACTCAATTGCCATGTCGCAAGCTTCATCGATTTGCTGTTTCTCAAATTCTGTTAGGTGGGTTCTAAAAATGAAAAATAATAAATTATAGAAATTCATATGGTGGGTTTAATATTATTAATAAAATATTAAATTTCATATTATAAATATTAATATTATTGTTAGTATTATTATAATATTTTTCACTTACCCCTGCGTAGTTGATGCAGTCACAGAAACCACCATTATCGTGGCTTGTGTTAAGAATTGTTGAAGAATTTCATTATTTTTTGCTTGATCCAAATCATTGCCCAATTCCCTAACTGTTTTTACATATTCCAACGGTCCTACTACAAGTGAGTCTAATTCTGGGAACCTCTTTTGATATTTATCTCTTACGAATTTGTGTATTGTCGCTGAAATGTTAAATTAATAATGATAATTATTAATCACAATGATAACTATTAATCATAATAGGTTCTTTTCAAAATTATTAACAATAATATGGATAACATTACATCCAAACATATTATAATGGTAAACAAAAAGAACCCCAAGAAACGAGATATGTTTTCAAGTTTTAACATGCTTACAAGGGTACCCTTTTACTTCAACTAAAAATTGAATAAAATTATTTTGTCATTATATTTTTAAAATTGTATATAATGTATCATTAGCTTTTATGGATCATTATTTTTTTTTATATCAGCCAGCTGCACTGTCCAGATACAAACACGTTACTTTTCAAAAAAAAATCATAAACTATTTTAATTTATCTAGTACACTGATACCTCGATCTATCGTTTTCGTAGGGACCGGTTGTAAAAACCGATTATCGCGGTAAAACTATCATAACGGCCCAATATGAAAAAAATAGAAATAACGAACTACATGTTCAGAAAACTTATTTATTTATTATATTACATTAAAACATACGTAAATTTAAAAAAATAGAAAAAAATTGATTTATTTATAATTTTTTTTAACCATTTTTATTATTATTTTAAATAGAATAACATCTATTTTCCAAATTATTGAGTAAATTCTGATTAATTTGAGATCACATTTCTTGTTTATACATATTTACATCATTAGGCCGGATATTCAACAATAAGAAACGGTTCTAATAAAAGTGTGTTATTAAATTTTTGATGAGTATCAAGACCGTAAAAACGAATAATTCGGTAAAAGATAAAAAACAAACCATAAATGCAGCTTTTAATTATATTGATTACATAGGTATTTGTCGGAATCGCGGGCAAAAGACGATATATGCGGGAAAACGCAACTCTCGGTAACGAATAACCGAGGTTTTACTGTATAATTTTATTGTCAACTTATATGAATTTGTGTTATAAGGGAATCCTGTGTATTTGTAAAATAAAGAATGAGTTTATACCTTAAATGTTTAACTTAAGCCTCCATAAATGTTATTACTTTTAATTCATACCTATTTCACTGTCGATATCTGCAGCTATATTGTTCGCTTCGACAATAAGTTGATATTCGGAATCCGATTCCACTGGACCTACAATTTCCGAAGACTTTCTCAACTGAGCCCCATACGTCTTTATCTGCTGCATGATGTTCTGCAGCTGCCTCGAATCTCGAAGTTTGCACAATTCCCTAACAGAGTTTATTTGGGTATCAACTTCCATCGGCACATCATTAATTTCTGGTTTTTCTTCATCTAGAGAGTCTGTCGCCGCTTCTATTTCTTCTTCTAAATTCTCTGCATCGTTGTCTTCCAAGTCTGCTAACAGCTCGTCCGCCAAAGACATTTTGTCTTTATATTTGTTTAATAAAATTAACTGAACTTAAAAAGTGTAGTTTGATACTTTTAGGTTATGTTTAGTTCAACGACGTTTAGTTACAATTTGACACTGCCAATCGTTTATTGGTCGGTGAAGCTGCGCCCTCTGACGACTGTTGGTTACAGGTTTCTTCTAATTGTAGTAGGAAAAAATTCAAAATGCCTCATAACATTTTAATAAACATAACTAAGTAATATTATTGTGTATTTACATCTTTAATAAAATTTTTGTAATTATTAGAACATCTCTTTAATTTTGATTAACTGTCATTTTCTCCTGAATACTAAAAAATATTGTTTTAATGTAAAGATGTGAAAATTCAAATAATTTGCATGAAAATTTTTTAAAATCTTAATGCCACTTAATTAATAATTTTTGACAAATAAAATTCTATATATATATAGGCAGGTGTCCTCGAAGCCTTTTCTCTATCATAAAAAGGTTAATGCACCATTGCACTGTAAAGGGTTAAGTTACCTTGTTTTATGAATAAACGGGAATTCGGAAGAAAGAAAGAAGTGTTAATTTAAGCCTCATTTAAATTGTATAGAACTTAGATTACACCTATATGTTTTTAAGTAATGTTAAATTTATGTATGTATCCCATATTGTATTTGTGAACGTTATTCTAGATTTTTTTATAATATGAAGTTTTATTATATGTATTTATAAATTCAGCTTAAAATTTATGCATGTATATCAATTCAAGATTACATCACTTAATCACAGTTGACCTGAGCCAATTAAGTATATTATTCGTTCGAGCATTAAATGGGTGATAACATAAATAAATAAGGCAGAGATAAACTTCTTAACCTTTATAATTATTGTATAACAGCAGAGATTTTTAGTAGAGGTATGTAGAAATTGATATTTCAAAATTTCCGCTGTATACAAATTAAGTAGTTGCAAAATACATATGTGCAAAATATTGTTGATCTGATACTGTAATTAGCCCTACAGGTGATAAGTAATTAAGTAGGTCAAAAAAATATATTTTCTTTACTTAAATAAATAAAGGTAGATAAAATGTCATTATACATATTGAGTCTGAGTGTGAACGAATCAATAAGTTTCAAATCATTAAATTTAGTTTCAGAAAAATGGCTTTAGATTTCGCTAAACTACCTATAGAAAAAAAGGACTTATTCTTGCCCTCATTGGACAGCATTAAAAATGGTGAGTTAGCAAAAAAATCAAAGGGTCTTATATTCAAGTAATATTATTTATCTTTAATTTTCAGTCTTGGCATCAGGTTTAAAAAGCAATTTTACGGAAGTTGATGTTCAAGTCGTTGATTGCCCAGACCTAACTAAGGGCCCATTTAATTTGGCTAAATCAGGTGTGCAACATTATAATAATAATGATTACTTAAATTACTTATCAAAAAACAAATCTAACTGTAAATAATATATTATTTTTTATTATAGGCTTAGGAGGGCAACCAACAATCGTTGATCTTGGAGGACCCCCTTTTTTATTACCTTTAGTGCAGAAAGATAAGATTTACGATCTCAAGAAATTACCCTCGGCTTTGCGTATGGATAAGGCTTTTATAATTGGAGCAGGGGCTGGACCGTTTCCGTGGGCAGGAACGAATTGTGAGGTACATATTAATACTTTTATTATAATTATTATTTCACTAATAATTTTAATTAATATACGGATAATAAAGGGACCTCTATCATTAATGAATATAGTTTGTTTTTTATTATAATAATTTTTCAGGGAATTTTTAACTTACATGTTGATAATGAACAAGTAACTCAACAATCTGTGATTGGAATCCTAAACAAAACGGCAAAAGGATTTGAACAACGATTAATCCCACAAACGGAGACAAGATGTGCCTTACTAGCAAATTTATTTTTGTCGCAAGGATACTCTGAGAAGGTATTTTGCTAGCAAAACATGATATTTGAGTAATAATAATATATAATTAATTAGATTTATATAAATATATTGCACGATTTATACATCTTAGGTTTTAAAAGTGCACGTCAAACACAGACATGGTACAAACGATTTCGTAAGTTCCATAAGGGCAGCTTTAAAGAATCATTTTAAAGAAAAAATAGTTGGTTTAGGAGGTACATTTGTAATTAAGAATGGAAAAGTGAAGCAGCACATAATGGACGATTTCTCAAAGGTTCCCTTGAATACCGACGATGAAGTGAACAATTGGTTGCATTTTTACGAAATGGCTACACCTATTATCGCTGTAGGGGTTTTAATGTCTGACGATCCAGTAAGTTTAAAAAATAAATAACCAAAATTAATTTTTTTTAAAATGTTTGGTTTTCAGGGTTTAGATTTGAGAGTGCAACATTTTCACAGTTTCAGCGACCATAACGAAGCTGGGCATTATCACATTGATACTACACCAAATGAAATAGAATATCTTGGGTATTTTAATGTAGCCGAGTCTATTTATCGCATTGATAGACCCACCAACACACATATGTTAGGCCGGGATTAAGACCCTTATTTGCATTTTTAATTTTGGGTGGTGCTGGGAAAATATTTTGCTAATGGTTTTATAAAAAATTTAATATATTTTTCGAAAATTGAAATTAATATTATATTAACTAATAAACTAAAAAAACTGAAACTTAACAAATGGAACAAATATAAAAAATATTTTACCATTAAGCGACATATCTATAAAAATTCCCGTTTTCCTTATCCCTCTCTATGTACTCCCGGTCAATGAGCTGTTCAATTCGCTTCTTGAAATCCAAAGGCTTAACTGGAATATCTAGAACATTGTACAACTCATTTATTAGCAAGTTGTGCGATAATACTTTTTTCTGCTTCATAATTCGGACGACTGCCGCATCTATTTGGTACTGCCTGTCGTGAAGCACTGCCTCTTCAGTTGCCTGCTGTTCCTCGATCGTTTCCTTGAGTTGTACTTGATTTATTTTTACCCGGAACAATTTCTCTGTAAACTCACCGTTAAAGACGAATGTGTCTTCTTCTCCAATATCTTTTCCTTTTGGAACTTTGTGCAAAACCCTCACTTTTCCACAAGCTAGAGACTGCAATGTCCTTTTTAATTCGTTCGCTTCCAGATTAGTCGCCTCACTTATATCTTTATAATTAATTTCATCGCTACAGTTAAATAACAACAATATAATAGTTTGGAAGAGAGACACTTGCAGCTCCTTCATTCCATTCGGGAAATTTGCTTTCAAAATGCAGAAGCCCAAATTGGGTTGCCATTGCAGTTTCCTTCCGCTGTAAGTGGATATATAGAACTTTTGAAATATACTCTGGTAATTAACCATTTCCTCAGGCAGGTTTACATCGAATATAGGGAATGTAGGCCAATACCCTGTAGTAAGGACGTTTATATTCATTTCAGCGGTGAAGTCACCGCTATGTTGGGAATTCATCAAATGCTGCTTAAAGGAAGCATTGAGATCCTGACTTAGCCTAATGTCTTTGAACATTCCTTCTAATTTTGCCGTAAATCCAGAGCCACATTCCAGCTTTAACTTGCTTATCATACTGTTTTCGGCATCTTGACTCGCGGACTTCCCCACTAGCAACCGTTTCGCCAAATCTTTTTTGTAGAAGGCTTCGAAAATGTCCTTCCCTTGAATAAATCTGAAAATAACCATAACTTTGTTCAGGATCTTCTCAATGTCTTCTTCAGTATTTTTACTTCTCAGTTGGCTATCTACAAATTTGGCTAAGAGTTCTGCTGGTTTATTATGTCGTTGGTTAATGAAAAATTTGAAAGAGTTCCTAACACCATCGAGAAATTTGCTATTATTTTGGAAGCTTTTTAAGATGATGTTGTCAACTTTGTCCTTAAAATTGAGCAAATTCTCCACCATAAATTTGTCTTTTTCTGGGTTTTGCACGATGCATTTTCCAGTTTTTATCAGGTAAGCACTAAATACTTTAGCTAACTCAACGTGTCCGTTGCTTATTTGTTCGAGAAGGGTGTACAATGCTGCTAACTCTTCGGTCATGTTACTTTCCACTAATTCATCCACTCCTTTATCTAAAATGTTGTTCAGGTGCTCTTTTAGTAATCTTCGTTTGAGGATGTCCATTAAGGGCTTTTCAGTCGATTTGTGTAGATATGATTTAACCCTGCCTTCTTCTTCCTGCATTCGTCTCTGAACATACAGCAAGTAGGTGGTTATATTGAAGTCTTCCATTAATTGGGAACTTTCGTCTTTGTATAGGCAATCGGAGACATAGAGAAATTTTGAGGAAAATATCTCGTCGTATATTTGCAAATCGATTAACATTTCGATGACCGATTTCAGTAAATTGTGATCGACATAAGTCCCTTTTCTTTCTAAATCAATTAATTCGAGGATTTCATTCAAGAGCCGGCAGGTGATTGCAGAATTTAGAATGATGTTAGACTTGAATAGGGTCAAATTCATCGTCCAGATGGAGTTCCTTAAATGCTTATCGTTTATGATATTTCTGTCCAAGTAGAGGTAAATGTTGTTTATTAACTTGGATTGCTTGCAGTACGCCATCCACAGATCGTTTAGAATGCAAAGGAAATTCGTCGACTCAAGCTTCAAGGAATCTATTTTGCTTTTTAAGTAGTTCTCTACTATCGTGTATAAATTCTCATAGAGCCTTTCTTTTAAATTGTACGTGCACAAATTCTCTACTGACCTGTACAGTTCCTCATAAGCGATGTCGAGCGGTTCGTTGTTATAAATCATGCCTACAGCGGTTTCCAGTTGGAACAATTGTTTTTCTTTGTAAACTGGGCACAGGCTCGGATTGCCTTTGAAGTTTTTAATTAGGATTTTCTTGGAGCAATTCATTGTTTGGAATAAATGATGGTTTTACTCAGCAGTGAACTGTCAGAAGGAGAGATTTCATTGTTTGAAATAGAAATCCAAGACATTCTAGATGCGATTTTTGTATTATTATGAAGTGATTTTTAGAAAAAAAGTCTTTTGATTGCTTTATTATAAAAACTGAGTGTATCAAAAATTTTAAATGGGTAGTTTTTAAAATTATTTTATTGTTTTTTTAACTAAAACAATAATACTTGATCCTTATTGATTCGATTTTTAATCCTAGTTAGTAGTAAAAAAATAAAAAGAAGAAATGGAAGAAGTATTTACAACAAAATGATCGAGCAGGTTTTAAGAAACAGAACAAAGGAATTTGGTCAAAAGAATAATAAAGGAGGAAAAGAGAAAATCGTGGCAATAATTTGGAGAACGAATGATTCATGCATAAAAAGATAACTAATAGATATTCTTCGGGATAATTAAGAATATTCATCAGGAAATGATGAGGATAATAATAACAAGTGTAAAAGATAAAAAAGGAAGTATCATAGAGAAAGAAAGCAAAATTATGGAAAGATGCTCGGGATGTAGTAAAAAGTGGTGTTATTAGATGGGAATAATGGTATCATAAAAAAAACATATATATACCCTTACTAGAATACAACATAGAATTAATGCAGAAGACAAAAAAGAAGCAATCGAAAAATGAATATTAGGAAAATCATCTGAATACAGTATTGTAGTCGTGCAAAGTAGACATGTAAAAAACACTACCAGAGGCAGCCATAGAAGAATTCGAAAATATAATGATATTAAAAATATAATATATTTATCTAGTAAATTATACTAGAATATTACAGAAAAGACACATACTTAGTACATATTACGATCAGGTGGAATTGTAGGTATACTATATGCAATATGAAGAGGCAATTAGGAAAAAAGAAAGAAAAGTAAATCATATTCATTAATGCTAAATGTTTCAGAAAGACATTAAAAATAGAGCAATGCCAGAAAATATACGAAGGTAATTTAGTTCAAGTTGTTCTGCATATTTATTATGGAAGTTGCATAGGAGCTTTTGGAATGCAATCCATAACAAAGTATGTTTGGTTGCCTATGTGGCAATCGCAATTTGCGCATGTTTCTAAATTTAGTCAATATTCCATTCAAAATACATATAAACTCAGCCGAGGCATCCACACATTACAGTCCGGGCGTTCGAATATCGCAGCTTTGCAACAAAATTGCGGTAAAATGTGGTCGAAAGTTTTAAATAAATGTGTCCAATTTGAAGCTCCTAGACATGCAATTCCAAATTTAGGTAAGTGGGGAATAATAATGATCTCTTGGATTAGCTAAAAATTAAAAAAAAAAATTAGTATATAAACAGTAATAAAATACGGAATCTATCCCATGGAACATGCTCTCTGGTATTCCAGACAGATAACTAGTTTAATAAAATAATTACACTTCCTTACTTCTATTTCCTTTGCAATTGAATATTTCAACATGCAATTGGTAGATAGTCATTATGTACTGTATGTTTAATCATTACTAGAAGTATTAATATTCAATATTCAATGTGTATATGGATGGCTTCTGATAATTGCAATAGGACCTCTTCTGCGATCCTGGCGTGCTTTACGAACTATTATTTTTAGTTAAATAACATTTCTTATCAAAAGTATTTTAAGTAAAAATGTTACGTACGATATTTATAGCAGTTTCACCTTGACAAAATCAAGATCGTTTTGAAAACGATAATATCCATAACGAGCGAAGTATTTTATATAAGGCAGTTCCTCATCTCCGACGCCGTTAAATAGATGGTAATTGATAAAATAACCAAAATTATTTGTGTATTGCAACAGCGTCGACAAATTATATCGCGTCAACGATAAACGATTTATTATCGTTACATTCCCCTCCAGCCATGCGTTTTTGCATCTTTAGCACTTGGTTATTATTATTAGATTCAACACGAAAATAAGCATATACATCGCAATTGTACGTATTTTTTTGGAATAAAAAAATTAAAAGAACTGAAAATTTCTTGTTTCATGCACGACCGATTATATGCTTCAATATCATTTTATTTATTTATTTTATAATATTTTTCAGGTATAATAAGAAATGCTAGCGCTCTAGTTGCTGGGGAACCAAGCGGGCCTACCGTTGTAACTGCGATACCTGGACCAAAATCGAAAAAATTATTATCAGATTTAAATACTCTACAAGTAAGTGTCGTTTGAGGCGTGAACTGAATTCTTTAGCTATAATATAAAATAAGGATTCTTTAATCTATGAAATAATTGTAATTTATACTTCCATATACGTAACAGCATCAATTTTAATATATTATAATAACCATTGAATAGGTCGTTTTCGACCCATCTACTAATTTAAACTTATTAAGACAATTTGCTTCAATGGTTTAATGCAGATAAATGTAGCCTCTGATAGGCAACTAGAACTTGTGGACCTATATACAGAACTTTCTATAAGTTCAGTTGTATAGAAAATTAATCATAATTATTATACTGTATTTACTACTATATTTCAATAATTGTTAATATGATGTAATGCTGCAGCAAGGAGGTTCAGTTCAATTATTTGCCGACTATGAAAAATCAATTGGAAACTACTTAGTAGATGTAGATGGAAACGTCCTCCTAGACTCCTTCACACAAATTTCTTCAATGCCATTGGGCTACAACCATCCACAACTTTTAAAAGTCTTCAGCAATACTCAGAATTTGGTAAGCCCATCATTCCCTTAAAATTTAAAAATTACACTTTTTTCACTTACAGAGAACTCTAATAAACAGACCGGCTTTAGGAGTGTTTCCTGGAGAAGATTGGCCCCACAAATTGAAAAATGTTCTTTTAAGTGTAAGTAAATTTAATTTAATTTAAATTAAAACAATTTTGAAAAAAATTCGTTAAGTAATGAATAATAATTATTAATAAACCTAATTAGGTATCACCTGGATTGCCAAACATCACAACAATGATGTGTGGGTCCTGTTCCAACGAAAATGCATTTAAAAACATGTTCATAGCTTACCGGAAAAACCAACGAGGAGAAAAAGTAGACTTTACCGATGCCGAGCAGCAGTCTTGCATGATAAACCAAGCTCCTGGAGCTCCAAAATTATCCATCCTTTCCTTCAAAGGTGCTTTTCATGGCCGCACCCTCGGAACATTGTCAACAACACATTCCAAACCTATACACAAATTAGACATCCCGGCCTTTGACTGGCCTACCGCATCGTTCCCGCTATATAAATATCCCCTCGAGGACCACAAGCAGGAAAATGCTAAAGAAGATAAGAAATGCTTGGCAGAAGTGGAAGAATTAATTGAAAAGTGGAAGAAGAAGGGAATGCCAGTTGCTGGGCTTATCATTGAACCAATTCAATCCGAAGGTGGTGATAACGAAGCTTCTCCGGAATTCTTCCAAGAGTTACAAAGAATTTGCAGGAAGAATGGTATAGGTTTTTTGATAGATGAGGTACAGACAGGAGGTGGACCGACAGGAAAAATGTGGTGTCATGAGTATTTCAATCTGGATACTCCACCGGATATTGTTACTTTTAGCAAGAAGATGCAGTTGGGCGGGTATTATCATAATTACGATATGATGTAAGTGTGCAGTTTAAGACTATTTACTGCAATTTTTTAAATGTATTCGTTAATATAAATTTTATTAGTACATATCTACCTGTATATTTATATACATGAAATAAATGATATTTTTTTATTTGATTATAGGCCCAATCTACCATATCGAGTATTTAATACATGGATGGGAGATCCGGGAAAACTGCTACTACTTGAAGAAATTTTGACTGTCATAAAACAGCAAAATCTCCTGAAGGTTGTTCAGAAAACTGGCACGAAGTTGAAGAAAGGATTGGGTCAAATGCAAACAGAATTTCCTGCGCTTGTCAACTCTCTTCGAGGTCGAGGAACATTTTTGGCTATAAATGCTGCTAGCAGTAAGTTACGAGATGATATATTGGGAAAATTAAAACAGAAAGGTAAGAGATTTTAAAAATAACATTAATTAATTTTTTATACAAATAAGGGAAAATAATTTTTCAAAATTTATATAATGAAAAAGTATATTCTACAACAAAAGAGAATTTGTTTCTTATGTTTTTTATAATCTGAATTAAATTAAACGGCTCAATAAAATAAAAGTATTAACCTTTAACAAAAATTTAAAACAAATTTATTTTCTTTAACACGTTATGTGCATTAAATTATAGGTATTCAAAGTGGCGGTTGCGGAGACCATGCAATTCGTTTAAGGCCAGCTCTAGTATTCCAAGAACAACACGCTGACATATTCTTAGATAAATTTAGGCAGGTTCTACAGGAAAGCAAGTAAACATATCACACATTAAGAACCTCGTTATTTTTTCAATAATAATATTTAAAAAAAAATAATGTAAGTCACTGAATGTCAATAATAATAACAATAATATTAAACGATCGTCGAGATATGATACAACATATATGTATTATAATATGAGATGTAAGTGTTATGTAACTTCACACAAAATATTCATTACGTCTTCCACAATAGGTCTTCCACTAATAATATTGTAAATATACAATAAATTGTTATTTTGAATTATTCTTGTTTTCAACCCTAACTTACCTAGCTTTAAAAATATTGATACATATTTTTATAAATTATGTTTCCTTTCTTGGGTTGTAGGCCTTTCTCCAAATAATATTCAATAATTTTTAAAAAATCATTTAAAAAATTCATTATTTTTAAAATCGACGTTTCGCACACTTTTTTGTGCATCTTCAGGATTTCTTTATAATTTTCCTACATTACAGTTAGTCATTTTTCAACATTATTATTAATTAATTGGGATGTAGAAAAATACAGTTATAAAGAAAGATGCACAAAAAAGTATGCAAAACCTCGACTTTAAGGATAAAAATTTTTGAAATGATTTTTTCAAAATTATTTAATATCATTAGGAGAAAAACCGACAACCCAAGAAAGGAAACATAAGGTTCTTTCCAACAAGACGAGTTGATAGTTCAAGAATCAGGTATAGGGTCGGCTAAGGATCAAAATATAGGCAACCAGACATTCATGTGTATAGAATTACCGTATGGCAACGAAAATTTTAGAATGGGCCGACCCTGTGCAGTACATTAAACGATTCTAAAGCTATCAATTCGTGTTGTTTGAAAATACCTATAATTTAGAAAAAGAAGGTCAAGAAATATTACATTTACTTATTTTTATTTTACAGTTCTTATACAGTTACCAAAATTTTTTCTTTGGAAATCGGTAATATTTTGTATATTAGCTCAATTACTTTGTAATTATCAAATTTTGAATTACTTAAATTTAAACATTCAACGATTTAAATTATCACATCTACCCTTACCTAGTCGCATCACTAATTTTCTCTCCTACAATAATTGTCAAAGTACCAACTGGAACAAAATCCTCTAAACGTAATGGCGGGCTTATAAAAAGCTATCCTCGATAATATTTCCCGCGCAATTGAGTTTTTACCCTTACTTTATATCGTAGAAGTTGTTTAAAACGAGATGGTGTATTTGTATATTTTGTTAATTATAGCCGACAACCGAATCAAACACAAAATAAATTAGTGTCGTTTATGAAATAAATTTATAAACAGAGTTGCCAACATCGCGCCACTATTCGACAGCACAGCACCGCTAACTTCGTAGTAGTTATAAAATAACCGATACAAGTTGGCGTTAAATAAATAATATTCGTTAATCGTCACGATCAAAGTAATTTGACAGTTTATCCATGTATAAATTACAGTTGCGTATAAAATAACAAAAATCTTTTAAATTCATCCAATAAATTGTGAGTACGTTGAGTAATTTCATTTATAATTCACATTTGTGGATACACTATGGCGAACAGGTAAGGTGGTATTTATACACATAAACATAGAGCTGAGAGCTCTTCCAAAATATAACCCCATCTTTGACTCTTCACGTACTTCAAAATCCTCTTTTCCTAAGGCATTAATGCTCAAACTAACGTACTTCCCCGAAAAGCAATTTCTTTGATTTTCTCCATCGAAGTAGAATTTTTCGGCTTTTTTACCATTCAAGTGCAGTTTACTCTTGGAGGCAACTCATTATAACTAAATATTTTATAATTTCTATTGCTTTTGCAGACATGACCCATACAAAACGTTACTAATTAAGAAATACTTTAGCACGTGGCATGTAGACCATCTTATTAAATTTATAAGAAAAATCGAAGAGCTTAAAAATAAGTTTTCCTATATTTTAAGGTAATAAGGTCATATCTCCGTGCATTTGTAGATTTGATGGTGCAAAGTTTTCTTAGATTAGGGATGCAATAACTCTTATTTTAAAACTCAATTCATATTTGCTTACATAACATATAAAATATAAACTCTATCCATATAAACATATGACTAGCCAAAAATTCTTATACAATTATTACAAAACAATAACGAAGCAAATAGTTGATGTAAATTGTAAATACAGCCCTTAATACTATTTTTAGGTTAAGCTGATTTGATGTTGCTTTACTCCTAATCAAAGAAAATTTTGTGCATATACTAATATTAAATATTCCAAAACATATAGAACCTACTTATTTAATTGGTGAATATTTGAATTAGTATTAGCAAATCGAAACACCAACAAATCAACTAGTACAAATTAGGTTCCCCTCGTAAATAAATTAGTAAGTAGTAATAACGAAAAGTAATCATTTGGACTTCCAATTGTTTCAAGTAAAAAAATAATGACAGTAAACTGTCTAATTAACATTTGGGTGTTATTCATATTATTGAAACAGAATTATATAAGTGGGGAACCTACTTCCAGGAAAGCCACACATATGTATTAAAGCTCACATTCATTTCTTCATAATAAACTTTAATGTACATCTAGAGGAGATTGTTGTATATCTCGAGTAGGAGGCGCAGGAAAGCTTGAACCTAAATGCCAAATATCTGCCATAGGAGACTGTCTTCCCAAGTCCATCATTAAGTACGTACCCTAAACCTAAAACCTTTCCAAAACCTTATCTTAATAATACCTCGCTATCTTAATAGTGCTTAAGTCTGCTGCATTAACAACATAAACTTTAGTCAAATAAATATTTTTTATTTCTTATAGAAACAAAGCCAGTAAGTTAGGTAAGTCCGAAGGCCTAAGTGGCAACGCCATGAGAAGGCGCACTCTAATAATTCAAAAGAAGGGCTTAACAGATGCCAGACAAAAGATAATTCAAAAGAAGAGGAAGAATGTCGTAGACGCCCGAGATATCTTGGCCAAGATGGCGAAGAAGCAGGACGCCCGGAGCAAAATCTTAAAAATCAGGGAGCAAAGAAAAGGGGAGAATGTAATAAATGGAAATGTACGAGCCATTGGTTCCAGTATAATACAGAAAACTGATCGGAACGGAAAAATTTCCCTTGTAACCAATAAGATGAAGCAGAATCCTCGTGACTTGAATATGGCTGTAAGGCAACAGTTGGGTTTGCTGCCTAGCTCAAGACAGGCACCCATGATTAAGAAAACTATCATCAAACGTCCCATTATGCCACCACCTAAAGAAAGTTTACGCAACTTTAATCCTCCCATCATTAGGAAGACTATTCTAAACGACGTGGAATATTCACCTGCACCATTGCCTCAACATTCGCAACATAATTACATGTACGAGAATGATAATTATCGTTGGTATAGATCAGAAGTGAACTCGCAGCCGGTGATTCTTGATAACCGAAGAGCATTGCCACCAAGCCGGAGCTCAATGGATGATTGGCACGGATACCCATCGGGTGGGCCAAGGTAAGCCTTTCATTGTTGTACTTGAAAAAGTGAAATCTAGTCCTTTTAACTTAACCCTCTCTTTCCCACAGATACAAAAAGACTTCGCGTAAAATTTTTAAATTATCCTGAATTGTAGAGAATTTGTGAACTGCAGCAAAGTACACTACAGCATGTTCCTTTATAGAATTTCTTTGTAATATTCCAACCTTTTACGTATATTTTTAGTAGTAAGTAGGAGCAATGTACAAAATTTTAATGAGGTGATAAAGAAGTATTAAATTATTGTTTACCTTTATTTTATTGCATTTGAGACAATAAAATGTCCTTTTCATATAGTGTCAACTTGCTTGATAGTTAGAGATTGACACATATTGAAATGAATTGATCTAAGAGAATTATGTAACTCGTGAGCTATTCCAGCAGTTAAAAATCGACAAATACGAAATATCATTAACTTTCTTACATCTGAGATTAAAGCTACAATATTCCTTATCAACCATTAAGATATTCCTCTTCTTTGTATTCTTGATCATTAGGGTATTAACTACTAGGAAATGTTCTAGCTAATTTGAGTAAAAATTCCAAAACAACTTTTCGGATAAATTTACACTTATAAACAATAATTTTTGACTTCTGAGACCTAATATTATTGAGGGAAAACGGAATGCGATTAAACTGATCATTTGCTTAAAATTTAATTGAACTTGTCCAGAACTTGCAACTAAATTTAGTCTCTTATTGCATATTCTCTTTTTAAAATTTTCAATCTTCTATATAATTTTTTCAAGGATTGTTGGCTTCCTATTATGTCTATTATGTGTCGTCTTAATTATGTACAGATTACTCATATAAGATTAAAGAATATCCAAATGAATCAATTAATTTTTTTTTAGTCGAATGCCACCAAGCAGATCTTCAAATTACATTGATTTGGACGCAGTGGATGATGAAGAGATGCCTCTGGTCTCTCCTCTTAAAACAAGCAGAATTTCTAATGTTCACTCTCGTCTTGACCACAGCCCAGTTCAAACTCAATCCCACGGCATTCTAGCTCAACCGAAAACGAAAGTTGTTGTACCTGTTGGACATAGAATTGTCGTGTCCAATTTGCAAACTACTGTAACTCAAGACGACATCAGAGTAAGAGTACTAAAATGCAATGGCATTAAATGATATGGCATTGTTGATTATTAATTAGTTATTATTATTAATCGATTGTGAATGTTTTAGGAGCTATTTGAAGATATTGGGCAGCTATTAGTTGCTAGATTAGTTCGTCCAGGAACCGCAGAAGTTATTTACAAAAATTTGAAAGATGCTCAAAAAGCCGTGGAAACATATCACAATAGGCAACTAGATGGACAGCCCATGAAATGTTTGCTAGTAAATAAGAGACCCATAAATAATCCCACTGCACCAGCCTTAACAGGTGCAATGCCACCCAAATCTTCCAGTGACGGGTAAGTTTTTGATTAGATAGTTTGTTTATTTAAAGGTTTAACCTTTTGGCTACTGATATCTTTATGCTAAAGTAACGTAAAATAGTTATTGTTGCATTATAAATTTTAACTTGCCAACTACGGTTTGCTTAATCATGATAAATGAATTTTTTTCCATTCAGTAGTGTAAGGTGAAGCGAATGAAAAAAGCTGGTTGGGTGGGTAAATGTAATATTAAAAAATTAGTTTAGTACTTTGGTATAAAACTCATTTATTGTGAATTTAACATTAGCATGTGCTTGTTTAGAGCAGAACACCAGGAAACCAGTAGAGGTACTCGTAATAAAACTGTTAAGAAAACATCACTACCATTAAAAAATTAACAAATTATATTATTATTAAAAAATTGCCATATCATTAAAAAATTGCCGTATAATTAAAAAATTGCTATATCATTAATAAATTGACATATAATAAAAAAATTGCCATATCATTAAAAAATTGCCATATAATTAAAAGATTGCCATATCATTAATAAATTGACGTAAAATAAAAAAATTGCCATATCATTAAAAAATTAGCACATCATTAAAAAATTACCATATCATTGAAAAATTGTGATGACGGATAATGTTTGTCATGAAAGTTTGTATGACGAATGATGTTCACTGCCGGTTTCCAAAGGGTTAAAAGAAAAAAATGTAAATTATTTTAGTTTAAGTGATACATGGTAGAATCTTATTTTCAGATTTTTAGGTTTAAGAAAATCCACTTCCGCAAGTAACTCAAATAAATTAGTTCCAGATCTATCCACCATTCATAAAGTTCTGTTCCAGAGGAATAATTAGTGTTGTATATTGTGTGTGAGTTAATATAAGTTGTGCGATTCGTCAAATTATTTTGTATACTTCAACAACATTTGTTTTAAGTATTGTTATTTAATGTTTCATTTTGTTCACACTAATAAACTACTTATTGTATGTAAATAAATCAATTAATAAAGCTTCTATAGTGAATACATTGTCAATTTCTTACAATTTTAAATCTAAGGCAAGTATAGTCTATACAAAAGTAGGTGGCGCACCTTAAAGACTAAAATCCTGTACTACTGGTATGGTACCAGAGGCAACAAAAGATAACAGGCGTAAAATTCACGACGGTAGAAACTTATGTACGGCCCTTAAAGGTTGTTGGTGACCGATTATTGCAAGTATATAAATGAATGCTTACGTTTTAAATTAAAAGTGGAAAGTTGAGAGTTCTTTTAGTTTCTATAAACAAGTATGCATTTAATTTCATATTGGTTTTCCTTCGAGCAGACCTTTCATAAATTCTTTGTTATAATTAATTAGTTCCGAAATCATAAATAAAGTAGATTTCAATTGTAAACTTCACATCTCATAAACTTGTGTCAAGCAGTTGGTTTTAAGGGACGATTTATTGCCTCTGAAACTTGCTTGTCGGAAGAAGAGAAATCTTTTTTATCTGTCTCTCTAATAACCAACATGTGTGGAAGGTCCCGGAAACAATCTTTAAGTGAATAGGTATTTATTAACCATACCTAAATTCTTTACAATGCCCTTAAAAATCCTTTGTTGTGAGATTTTTTACGAGTTTCGAACTGAATCCCGCCAACTCAGAAAAATTTTACTATACCCCTAGTAATAATACCCACCAAACTAAATGAATTTTTAAGGTTTAGGACAAATTGTTGTTAAAACTTAGATTATTATTCTTATTAATGAAAACTATTGTTTTATTTATTTTTTAATTTTAAGTTTCAATTTAAATGAGCGGCTTGTACGTCCAATCAGAGATAGTTATGAGCGCGTCATCTAGCGGTCTTGTCAAGCAACGTGTTTTAGTTGATAGCGCGGCTAGGCAATTATTTGAACTTACGGATTTATATATTTAACTACTTTTCATTAAGAAAACATTTTTTTAAGCAAGCGATGGGTTTATAACGGTTTGGAAGTGATGTAACAGAATTTTTATTAAATAACTTAGATATGCAAGGACTTTACATACTTTTTGTTGTGTTAAAAACGTTTGAAGGATTTGTGTAACTTTGGTTGCCTAACTTGCTGTTCCTCAATTGGTGTATAGGCACTTGAATCAATGGTAAATTTTTAGGATTCTTCCACTCGATCATAAAAAAACTATTACTATTATCCGCTTAGAGCCTGAGAAGCGTCATAATTACAATGTAAACTTTAAATCGGTGCAAAAAGAGCCGCAGCCTCCGGCGAAACGATCTAATCTGGCGATTATAGCTGTTGAGATATGATCTCGACTAATCGAGGCCCGAGAGAAACGGCACGGTGAAAAATATGCTTGACTGAAGGTATTTTTCGCATTGATTGTTTTTTGCGGAGAAAGTATGAAATTAATAGATGGCAGATAAGGTTTTTAATTTAATCAACTCTCGAATTGACGGGCGGGCAATGATGGGTGATAACCGTTCCAGAGTGTTGTGTTTATGGGTAATTTCCTTTGCAGGACGACTTCGGAGTTTGGTAAACAAAGGTTTGAAAGTCGAAGAAAGATAGGAGTGAAGAAGAAAATGTATTAAATGTACAAACTTTTTAAAGATAATTTTTTTAAATGTATAATATTTTAAATATACTACACATTTTTTAAACGAACAATTTTTTAGAATTTCACACATTGCTATATCGCTGGATAAATCTATCTTCACAGGCGACCAAACAAATAGTAAAAATTCACACCTTTTGCAATAACGACGGTGGAGCGTGTTAATCAAAGTGAGCGTTGGAAATTGTCGGGCATTACGAAATTGCCAATAAATTGAAGCCTAACCTTAGCCGGTGCTTAGAACTCGCATATGACATGATAATGGAGCCTTTTTGCGGAACATTTATTAGTCATGCTTGCGCTCGGTTGGTCACTCGTACATACAAATTTTCTCACGATATCTATTATTATTAATTAAGCCTTTGTTTGCATTTGAAAACATATTTGAATTATTAGCATAATTAGTTTTGATGTATTGGAAAATATTTCATAAAGACGACGGCGGTAAAAGGAAAATATTCGCGATGCTATCAGCAATTCACTGCGGTGTCTCCGCGAAATATGCAAAATATCCGGGTCCTAAGTGGGTTAATGTTGTACATAAAATGCGTGCGGTAGCAATACGGACCAAGTGATAGACATGCTTGGATGAGAAACCGATATTCCAACCTTTATCGGGAATAGGAGTGTTCCCAATACGCCACAACCAATTACGAAAATATTCAGAATCCACTTATGTTTTCATTTGCTCTTTCGCCGCTTATCGCGGCTAAATTAGCTGTAGAAAGCTAAATCATCGGGAGCGATTTATAGTCTATTAGTTTCTTTTATTTTCGATCGGGTTCCTCTAAAAACAATTAAGTTATGCTATAAAAAAATGTTGTAAATGCGTAATCTAGTCGAATGAATAGTGTAGCAAATTACCTTATTTACTCGTATTGTTACTATTATTATTATTGTTAGTTTTATGATTGCCTACAAGCTACTAGTTTTATTATTATTATTAGTTTTATGATTGCCTACTAGTTTTATTATTATTATTTTATTATCATTACTAGTATTGCTATTATAATATTATTCTTATTATGTCATGAGCAATTTGCACGTGCAGCCGTGATGATAAAGTCATAGACATACAAACGGTATTTGGTCTTTGAAAGTGTCACAACAAATAGGAAATAAATTTCAAAGCACGCGCCAAGGTTTTTGGAATTAATGTGAACTTTTATTTGTTAGGTCGAAAATAACGTGCGAAACCGACTTAGTTCTAGCCAACGGTTTGGATGTGGTTCTAGCAACGAAATTCTAGCATAAAGTTCTAGGTTAAACTTCTTTTATTAGACCCATGCGATGGTCAATAAACTTGTGAACCCGAAGATCCCATGTGCAGCATTTAAATGATGTCATTATCACTATCTTAGATTTATGTTTTCCGTCCAAATTTGAAATGTTTCCAAAACTGCAATTCTCTGTTTTAACATAATTATTGTTTTGTAGGTAGGTCCTTGCGAACAATGCAGATGAGCCTAAGCTTCTTACGCAAGTTTGGAGTATAGGTATGTATAATTTAGTGGCCAACATCTAGAGTAACAGCTGAAAGGCCGGTGAGGATCTATATTCGGCAAGACGCACTAAATTTAGGATGGCCCGTGGCCAACGGAGCTCTCTCATGCGGATTGAGTGGCGGTAGGTAGCCCCTAGAGTATGAGGAGTATCCAAACACTCTGCCAGAATTATTATATTTTCAAATTTACACGCTCGCCATTGACGCACGACCAGCATATATTTTAATGAATGGTATGTGGACGATTCTTCTTGCATCTTTCCGTAAAGTTCGGTCGGTGGAATTTAATCAATATTTTCAGTGTTGACAACACTTGAGAGACTAATAAGTAGAGATTAGGAGCACGTTTAGCTAAGAGGAACAATTTGATCGGAATTGGTTGTTTTAATCTAAAAACTATATCTATCGAATCTTTTGGAGTGCATTGATACAACTTACTTTCGTTAGAGAAAGATACTAACATTAATCAATGATATTACCTACAAAGTGATTAAAGCAATATTGCATGGGCAACTGATAATATTTAAATAAAAAATATTCTTCGAAAATATTATGAACTTAATGAGTTAGATTACCTATGTAACCTAATATCCTGTAAAGCGTGATAGTAAGGTAAGTAAACATATTTTTTTCCTTAAATAATCGAAAATTTTAAAAAAGGGCATCTACGCCGACAATCTATCTAATATAAAAAAAGGTTGTCGGTTTTTTAATTTATAAAAAATTCCATCTAACTCATACTTTTTGAAGGTAGAAATTAGGTACCCTACTTTACTCTTACCAGAAGGTAAGTAAGTATTCCGTGTAAATTGGGTAATTCGCAGGACCGAAAGCGGCCAACACTCCTTCTTGGGCAGAGGCTGTCGATGGTAAGTCACGAATCCATAATTTGTGCCCAAGCCTGACCCGAACGCAGCCAACTGAGCGATTCCGCGGCTTCCGGGATCTTTGCCTGGTGGTCTACTCCGGGCGTTTCTCACTTTTCTCGCGAAATGAACACATTCGCGGCAATGCTGCCGTATCCGCGCCTCTGACTTTATTACTTTAGGACACGTGCACAGATGAAAAACGACCTCGTTTATTCTACCAGAACTGTTTCCTTTTTAATGCCGCATAAGCACGTTTCCCAGTGCATGCATACACTGAGGAAAATAATCAGTTGATATTACTAATTGTTTGTTATTTACGCAACAACTTATTTAATGTGTTTAAAAACGAAAGACGATGATGTCCTCACACGTGAAATTGTAGGTATTGATTGCCATTAACGGCTAGGAAGATTGCTACTTCGAACAATTTTTCTTTAACCTTACTTTCTTTTAATTTATTTTTCTGTTTTTTAAGATCTTATCTTGTATTTTTTTTCGTATAAGTTTCCCACCCCTTTATTAATACTTTCATTAGTTTATTTCTATTTTTTGTAAGTTTTCTTAGTTGACCGCCATTTTGTCTTTATACACAGTGGAACGAATGGACATTTTAGACGAAAAAAAAATAATGAGAGATATTTAGATAATTTTCAAAACAATAAAAAATACAATGTTTACTGACTATAATCGACAAATAAAAACCTTTAAACTATTGAGTAGGAAGACAATAAAATGATGCAAATGTAAACATTGCCCTTCTGATATGCAATCAGAGTTATATCGTCATCCTAATAGAGCGAAGTTAAGTGGTAGTAAGGTTTTTAATAATTGTCTATTAACTATGGAAACCACTACTTGAGGTAAGTTGATGTATCTTCAATAGCTTTTGGAACGTTTTTTGGAAACACACGAGCAACGGTGA
>JAWQRP010000616.1:0-25590 GCA_033557875.1 Quadriops clusia
GCAAAGCCAAAGTTTCTCTGGTCGGCTGGACGAGATTCTGTATGTATCTAATAGGAGCAAAAGGCGTTTAAACTGGTTCTAGTTTGGCATTTCACGGCCCATTATACGAGTTTTAAAATTTATGACCTATTCAGAGTTTCAGACCAGGATGCCTGTCGAGTCTCTCACAAATAGATAAGTTTATTATTAAAAAGTGTTGTACTTGTAATTAATTGTTCCGCATACATACTTGAATTTATATGTATATAATTATTTTTATAATAGGGTATGTAGGTCTTAGGAATTAAATTATATAATTTGCTCAACGTTTCGTGTATTTTCCTAAACTTCTTCAAGGGTAATTTTTAAAATAAAATGTGGAATTTTAGTAATTTCCTATTTACATGATTAATGATATTTTAAAAAAATTTCTTATAGTTGATAAAGTGTACAAATTAAGTATTATCACATATATGTGGTAATAATGAATTTCGAAATATTGCCATTAAAAAAATTAAAATTGCTTTGAGAAAAAACGGTTACCCAGAAAATTTAGTAATTAAAATTATAAATTATAGAATTAACAAAATTAAGAACAATCAAAATTAAAAACAATCAAAATTAAAAACAATCAAAATTAAAAACAATCAAAATTAAAAACAATCAAAATTAAAAACAATCAAAATTAAAAACAATCAAAATAAAAAAAGACTTACCCCGCCCATTAGTACTTTTGGACATCATAGTCGCTTTGCTGGTGTTCGAATTAAGAGACTTTATGGTAGTCGGATGGCTTTTGCTAGATGTAGAAGTCTTCAAAGCAGTTTGGCTAGGTTTAAAGTGCATGGTGCTACTATTACTATCGAGTTTCTTCGAACTCATGTATTGCTGGTAAATAGTATTGTAACTCTTAATCGGACTCATCGACTTCTTGCTCGTAGTATTGTAGAGTAACTCCTGATTTAGCTTTGGCTTCTTCGCTGGGGGAGCTGCCAAATAATGATCCACAGATGGTTTTCTTTTTGCTGGCTTGGCTAAATATAAAGAAAAAAGAATTACAACCTTAAAACAAACTGGAAACATAACGGGAATCTCTTCTTACATTTTGAGTTCTTGTTTAAATCTCTTATGGAACCACCAGCTCTCAACCGATCAATGCCGCCTTGTCTGTCTCGGCTGGGATATCTTTTCAAATTTGTCATCTTCCTCGTAGAAGCAGTGGTTGCCTCCAGTTCTGCAAAAATCTTTGTTTAACCAAAAACCAAATGTTCTACCTAAAGGAATCTTACTCTTATCTACACTAGACCCAGAACTACACTTTTCCAACACTTGCAGAATACTTATGCTTCTGTTGGTGCTGTAGAACAAAGGCCAGAGGAACTTCTCCTTCTCCTCCTTCTTCGGATTTTCTACATCGATGACGATGCTGCTGTTGTTGTAGAAATACTCCTTCATCTACAGGAGAATGAGCAGCTGCCTCTACAATTACATTTCTGCATAGAATCAATGGTCTTACCATAGTGGGCAACTCTTTAGTACAGGTGGCGATAATGAGCAAAGGCAGTCCTGCGTGGAGGTCTTGCAGCATGGCCATGATGGCCATCTGAGTCGTATTGTCAATGATTTCCCACCAATCATCTACACGACTCATCACTAGAATGGAGGGCAGGTTCTGTTGGGCACTCTTGATGTTCCTCTAGAAACAAATCACTAACATAACTGTGAATACAAAGGTGTCCCAAAAAGGACCTAAAACTAAGGAAAAAAATGAAGGGGTTGCTCACTTCAAATAATGTGGGTATGTCTAAAACGTATGAAGGTAGGTGTTCCAAAGCTTGTAGTAGAGCTGGTATGATGTGCATGTTTACTCCTTGTTGGTTGGATCCTTTGATGACTAGCCTGCCCAGGTATCTGTCGCTTCCTACTAGGAGATACCTGTAGGAAAAATAATTCGGTCAAATTATTTGTTGAACCGACCAATATTATTGAACAAAGGTGATCAAACCATAGATTCATTGTTTTGATCATATGTATATATGTGATGATCATATGTATATATGTGATGATCATATGTATATATGTGATGCAAAAAAATATTTTTTGAAACAGTTGCCTTACTCTTGACTTTCTAGGACTAAAAATAAAAGCGTGGGGTGGTTCTCATTATGAATAGATTAATATAAAATATTTATATCAATTACAAAAAGTGATTTTTATGTCCTGTAATTTCTAATATGTATCTCTATACAAAGAACCACACTTCACGAAAAAAATTAAAAGTGTGAATTAATTAAAATTAGTTTGATATAACAAAATTATTTTTATTTGATAATTATTATTAGCTATATAAACAGTTAACTATTTATAATAATTATTTCGCATTTTTATTAATTTAGTTTATATTGTCTGTATCTCTTTTAAAATTTATTGAACATTTTTCCTATTTGATATTCTAAAGTCTAAAATTCTTTTTACACCAATGATGACCTTTTTCTAAAATTTTTAATAATTTTAAATATTTATGACTTTAACAATAATAACGAGGAAGAATGATAATAATGAAATTATGATAAAGATGAAATAAATCAAATTTAATTTAATGTGTAGGTTGGTTGTATATATAGCTAGTAAATGAAACTTTCTAGTAAACAAAATTTATAGTAGTAACATTGAATATAGAGTATATTTTTATAATCTTGGGTTTATAGTCCTTATTTTATAAAATTAAATGCACTTTTCCTTACGCGTTTCGCGGTTTGACCGCTTCATCAGAGGAAATATAAGAAATGATATGACAACAACGAAAAATTTAATCAAAGTGTGTGTATGTGTGTGTGCGTGTGTGTGTAGGTGTGCGTGTGTGTGTATGTATATGTGTTTGTTAATTTTATTTAAAAATCCGCCATCTTATAGCAAATCCAAGATGGCAGAAAATATTAATTTGGACCACCGTGTAAATTCTTGTGGGATTTTGGCCCCGAACTCTCTTAGCCACACTACTTACTCTCATTACTCATTACTCATTATTCCTAAAATTTAATGTTTCTAAGGTACTTACTTTTTGTATTGTTGGCAGAAGTGCGGAAGGAAAATGTTCAAGTAATATTTGATTTTCTCCAATTGCCTCTGCAGGAGCGGTCTTATGAAGGAACTCAATCTCCGCATCTTCACGTTTCCCAATCTTTGGCCAGTAGGTGTCAGGTTCATCATGGCCGCCAAAAAATCGCATTCATCTACCTATGAAGAAATTTGATACTTAGTAGACGAGAAAATTGAACAATTACGTTTATGTACCCTCACGGAATCCAAATCTATGTCAATTTTCCCAAGCATAGGTTTGTTTATATTTGGAAATAGTCTCTTCAAGCAGCAAAGAACGCTTTCGGAACAAAGTGCCTGCAAATCTGATCCGCAATAACCAGTGGTTAATTCTGACAAGCGGTTGATAAAATCGACGCCAGGTTTGAATTTCCAACTTGCTATGTGAACCTGGAACAAATTGACTCATATTTTGCCAAATTGAGTACTTGATGTATCAGAATGAAACCATTGTAATACTTGTAAGATTTCTCTTCTAGCCAAAAGATTTGGTAATGGAAAATAGAGTTCTCTGTCGAATCTGCCAGGTCTTCTCAAAGCGGGATCTATGGCATCGATTCTGTTGGTGGCACCTATGACGATAACTCCTGGCATATTGTCTAAGCCGTCCATCAAGGCTAACAAAGTGGCTACAACGCTGCAGTGAACTTGGTCATGCTTTTGGGACCTCTCGGGAGCCAAACCATCGATTTCGTCGAAGAAAATGATGGATGGTCTGCTTTTAGTGGCCTAAAATGAAAGTGTTTTCTTTCATTAAGATGAAAGTGTTTTCTTTCATTAAGATGAAAGTGTTTTCTTTCATTAGGATGAAAGTGTTTTCTTTCATTAAGATGAAAGTGTATTCTTTCATTAAGATGAAAGTGTTTTCTTTCATTAAGATGAAAGTGTTTTCTTTCAATAAGATGAAAGTGTATTCTTTCATTAAGATGAAAGTGTTTTCTTTCATTAAGATGAAAGTGTTTTCTTTCTTTAAGACGGTCGTACTTTATCGAATAGTTCTCTGAGTTTTCTTTCTGATTCTCCGACCCATTTGTCCAGAATGTCTGCTCCTTTTCTTTGGAAGAAAGTTACTTTGTTTCCTTTGCCTTGGTTGTTCACTTCGTTGGCCAAAGCTCCAGCTACTAAAGTTTTGCCAGTACCTGAAATTTAGAAATTTACTAACCATTCATTTCAAAACACATTTATTTCAAAACACATTCATTCCAAAACACATTGATTCCAAAACACATTCATTCCAAAACACATTTATTCCAAAACACATACATTCCAAAACACATTCATTCCAAAACACATTCAATCCAAAACACATTCATTCCAAAACACATTCATTCCAAAACACATTCATTCCAAAACACATTCATTCCAAAACACATTCATACCAAAACACATTAATTCCAAAACATTCATTCCAAAACACATTTATTCCAAAATACATACATTCCAAAACACATACATTCCAAAACACATTCATTCCAAAACACATTCATTCCAAAACATTCATTCCAAAACACATTTATTCCAAAACACATGCATTCCAAAACACATTCATTCCAAAATCTACTCATTCAAAATTATTCCAAAACGAGGTTGAGTATCAACCTGGAGGTCCATGAAACAACAATCCTCTGGGAGCATTAATGTTTAAGTTCATGTAAACGTCCCCATAAAGTAAGGGAACGATAATGAGATCTCTTAGCAATTTGATGTGTTGGCTCAGGCCGCCGACCTTGGTAAAATCAGTGCATCTCGTCCTAGCAGGTGGTAATCTGACACGATTTCGGTTTGCTGTAGCCATCTGTAACGAGTAATCTAAAATTAAACGATTAAAACGGTCGCCCCTTTATTTTTGACGCCCATGTTCGCGCTATCGCTATTATTCTTACTTGCTTAGAATTTAGTAATATTGATGCCGGTTACTATTACTTGACCATTATTTTGACATTAAATTTATTACAGACAAATTGTCGAATTTTGTTTATACACACGGCGCTGGCGATCCACAGTTATCTTGGATACAGTCCTCCGAGTATTACAAATTAAAATAAAAACCATTAAATTATATTTTGAATTCGAATTCGAACGTGTACTGAACTAAATTTTTCATTGTTTTCGCCCAAAAAAAATTTGGAGATGATGGGTAAGGAAATGTTAAATAAAAAAATATTTAGGTAAACCAGTGGCCAGTGAATCAACGCAACATTTTTAAAACTCAAAGTGAGTGTTCTTACCAGATGACATTCGCAATACATTTTGGAAAAATTCACTGGAACTAAAGGAATTTGCTAAAAAAAGGAAATTTTCGCGCAGACAAAATATCAAAATTTGACAATGACTGAAAAAGGTAAACAAACCTTTTCCAGGATCTCATATGACAGGAAATAACAATTGACAGTGTCCATTGCTTATGTACTATTATTATTGTTACCCAAATAAGAAAACGTATTTTCGTATTCTTTAAATCTCCTTACTTCTTCTATTATCTGTCTATCTCTTAATATACTACAACCGCTACAATTCTATCATACTAAAATTAAATGAAACACAACAACCACCACCATGAAACTGTTCACAACCATCAAACCTGATGTTCTTCCTATTTCAAAAGGAGCATTAAAGTCATCATTGATAAACTCTCTCCCGCAAAGACCAGAGTAGCTTTGGTTGCAAACCAAACCACTAGGACATTCCGAGCAAACCTGACCAATCTTATAAACAGGTTTACCAACAAGGTTTCCTCCTGATCCATAATTGCAAACCACCACTTGAGCCACAGAATACTGGACCACTCCACAGCCTACTGCGACAGTATTAGCCCAGATAACTTGCGAGAAACTCTTCACATCTTCACTGGAATCATCCGGAAAACTTTCTACAAAACCATCTTCGACCTTTTTTATTTCGTTAAACCAATAGTTAATGGCATCCTCCAAAGGATTATCGGTTAAGTCAAAGGATAACAGATTTTGCCCGACATTCTCCCAGTTCTTCGTGGATCTACATTTATCATGGTACACTGAACACATATTCGCCCAACACTGAGCAATGAACTCCAACTCCGTATCGTAGTGCAAGGTTAACATATTCGTTGCTTTGCTCTCCTTTAACCTACCCTCTTTCCCCAAAGCCACGCGACTTCTGAATTTGTTGTGCAAGCTGAGGACAAGATTCCTCTCGGAAGCTTTCATCGTGGAAGCCTTTAGTTCTGAATACGGCAAGCCGCAAGCTTTATTAAACCCACATTTGGCTTCTTCTCTGAAGCAAAGGGGATGAAGGTGCTGGCAGGAGAAACTGCAATAATCGGTGTCCTCACTAGTAGTCAATTTGACTGCAGAAAGAACAAGCAGAAGCAGTAGTCTCTTTGTAATCATAAGTTTCCTTGACGGTCATAAGAACATGTGGTTTCGAAAATAAGTAAATTTGGAAATTGACAAAATAACTGACACGATCAAATATTTTAAGTCAAAGTTATTTTTCATTTTTGATCATCATTTGCAATTCAGTATTGCAGTTCACTATTGCAATTCACTATTGCAATTCACTATGGAGGTTGAGAAGGATGAAGGTGCGTCTTTCTTAGATAAATTCTTTACTTCTACAGAATGATACAAAACATGAGCAATTGGTGTAGTCATTGGTTAATATATTCGTATTCGTACGGTCCTTGACTTACATAAAAATTGGGGTACATAATACTTATATGTGATAATACAATCACTCAGTTTATCATGTCCAAGAATTAAGGTTTGTTCCATTCACATATTCGGTTTCATTGGTAGAAAGAACTTCTTGGAAATTTTGGGAATCCAAAAGCCAGTTGACAATGTCATCGACATTTCTGTTTCCATGGTAAACGGAGGAAATGGTACTTACGAAGAATTTCAGAGTTGGAGTTCGATCTATGTCATATTCATATACTAAGGAGTCTGCTTTATGGATGTCAACTTTAGCTACTTTAATGGAAGACTTCTTTTCAGATAATCGCTGAGCGACTTTACTTAACTTTGGAATGAAGGTCTTGCAATGTCCACAAGTACTCGAACCTAGAACATTTTTTTATCATTTTCTTCTTTTTATTTTATTAATAATCTCATATACTTACAAAAAGTGATGAAGACCAATCGATTTGACAATATTACTTCTTCGATGTTAGACGTCGTTAGAACGAGGACTCCATTCTCTTCCTTGGGCACAATATACAAAGAAACCGTATAAGACATAAAAACGAGGAAAAATACCATAAAAATCTTCATGGCAAATGCTTTTAATTATTCTTATGGTTTTTAATATATTGGTTTTTAGTATATTGACTAATAAAATATGTTTAAATAAGAAGACACATATAGTGAGTATATATTATATGAGTATTAAATACGAAGTTTAAATGTTGCACTCTGGGTAACTAATGCAGACAAAATTCCACAGACTTTCATAAAGATAAAAATTTTATAAACATGGTGCAATAATAATATTGCATAATATTTCGTTCGCGATAAATATTTACTCTTTAACCCTCTGGTTTTCCCGTTATTTCTGCAATTATTATTGTTCAATTTTTTTTTTTAATTTAAGTTATCATATTTTTTATTTTTTACTTTGAATGCACACATGTATGCAACATAAGTTGATAACCTTGACTCCTAAATTTTGGGAATTTCTGTTTGTGTAATTTAATCTTAAAACCGTAACTTATGCTAATAATTATTTCGTCATTTGACACTACGACGCGGTACATTTGTATTTATTGTATTGGAGAACCTGTCGAGGGTAAATCTCCTGAAGATGCACTCAACCAAGTGCGAAACGTTGAGATAATGAAAAATAACAAAATTACCGTAAAAACCTAAGAATATTTAATATTAGTTATCTTTCTGGTAGCTAACCCATCAGCTATCGCTATTTTAAAAATTTCTTCAGGTAAATACTCACGCTTTAAGAAATACACACTCTTAAAAAATACTCACTCTTTAAGACTGCCTTTGAAACATTTTCTTTATTTCTAACTTTTAAAACGAAGTAGGTACAAACAATGAAAAAATCAAAATTTAAAAACGAAAATTAACAGTTTGCAAAATTGATTTGCTCGATGGGTTATGTATACTCAATGGGTTATGTATGCTCGATGGGTTATCTATTCTCTATGGGTTATCTATTCTCTATGGGTTATGTATTCTCAATGGGTTATGTATTCTCTATGGGTTATCTATTCTCTATGGGTTATGTATTATCAATGGGTTATGTATTCTCTATAGGTTATCTATTCTCTATGGGTTATGTACGCTCTATGGGTTTTGCACAATCGTCCAAGTCAATCTCGCGAGAGAAGTTCTTATTGTCTGGAGGATCACTAAATGCTGAAAAAGAAGGTTCAGGTTGCTCTGGTTGGTCGAAGAATCCTCTATCTGCGTTGCACATAACATTCATAAGTTCGACTTGGACTAGACTTCTGGTAGTTTCCGAATATTTCGCCAATTTCTTAGCTATTAACTTGCCGAAGACTTCGCATTCTCCTTCATAGTTGCTATCTAAATTGGAAGCATATCTTTCTAAGACGTGAACAGCTTTCTCTAATCTTTGATCTATTGAATTATTTTCTCTTCTTCTGCTAGAAAAGGAAAGGGGTTTTGATGGTGTAGGATCTCTATCAGTTGTGAAGGTTGACACAGGAGGAAATATTTGTGGGATTTCTTCGGAGGTGTCAGATCTCTTAGGCGTGAACTATAAAAGGAATTATTATACCCAAGAGTATAATTTAAAATTAATATTGATGTATCATATCGACTGTATAAAAACTTAGTACTTACTTGTAGTTCTGAGTTGATAGTTCTTGGTTTATTTTTGTCCAATAAAAAAGCAAAGTTTTTAAAAGCGAACCAACCGGATTTGTACACTTGTGGTGTTCCTGAAAGTGCCAAGGTAAAAAGTTTCAAGAAGAGAACGAACATAGGAATCTATATACACATGACTACTTATGATTGCTGATAGCTGAAAGCAATAAGGTGGCAATAAGTCTGTCTAATAATTTGACATAGTGAATGTTGCTTTTTTGGAAAAATTTAAATGAAGAATTTTGAGAAATGAAGAATTTTGATAAATGAATAATTTTGATAAATGAAGAATTTTGATAAATGAAGAATTTGATAGATGAAGAATATTGATAAATGAAGAATTTTGATAAATGAAGAATATTGATAGATGAAGAATATTGATAGATGAAGAATATTGATAAATGAAGAATTTTGATAAATGAAGAATTTTGATAAATGAAGAATTTTGATAAATGAAGAATTTTGATAGATGAAGAATATTGATAACTGAAGAATTTTGATAAATGAAGAATTTTGATAAATGAATAATTTTGATAAATGAAGAATTTTGATAATGAAGAATTTTGATAATGAAGAATTTTGATAGATGAAGAATATTGATAAATGAAGAATTTTGATAAATGAAGAATTTTGATAAATGAAGAATTTTGATAAATGAAGAATTTTGATAGATGAAGAATATTGATAAATGAAGAATTTTGATAAATGAAGAATTTTGATAAATGGAGATTATTCACCATTAGAAAGAGATTATTCACAATTAGATGAAGATTACTCACCACTAGATGGGGATTTTTCATCTTTATCATCACACAGCAATTTCAATCCTTTTGCTTTCTCTCGCCTGAATGAACCTAATAGACTTGACATTTTTTTCTTCGCGTCCTTCACGTCAACATCCACAGATTCGGAAATTCTTTCCCAAGCTTCATCCCTTTTCTGTTTATTGAAGTGCCACTTATGCTTAGGATCCCAAAGGAGCCTGTGCTTCTCATACTCTCGTATCAGGAGTATCACGCTCTCTTTATCTAATTCCATTGTAGTAGAACAATTTCGTAAACATATATACGACTGTATGTACAATTGTAATACAACTGTATACAACTGTATAATTTATAACTATATAGTTTAACAATATAGTTTATAACTATATAGTTTATAAAACTATGTAGTTGTCTGTATAGTTGGTACGACGCAAGCTTTTATTGACAGGGTGTCAGAACAGAAGTTTCTACAAAATAAATTTTGATTCATATACAAAAGTTACGTTAATGGCCAAGTGGGGTACAAAACGACCCCAAAGGAAAATTAATTATTCCTTCAACAATAACTTTTTTTTTTGGTATTGCGACATTCAATCAAAAGGTTGAAGCACATATTTATATATGGTTGAAGTCTTGTAAATAATGATATAAGTAAATAAAACTATAAAGTCAAACCCGTTCTTCGAACAGGTTAGAAGCCAATAAACTTTTAAATAAGGGTAAGTGGGATAAATAAATGGAGAGAATAGGAAATAAACTATATTCAATGATTATACTCGACTAAGTGGGACTCTGTGAAATTCATCCAATTTACTAGACGTTGAAATTAATTCAGAGAGAGTCAACATTAAAAATTGAGTAAACTCAACGACAGTAGACTCAACCCAACGAACACTCAACCATAGAAAACTCAACTTAACGATTCAACTGGACTCCTCAACATTAGACTCCAACAACTCACATTACAGGAACCTACCTCGTTTAACGCCTCACAACCAATCCTAAACCACCGTTTAACGGTGCCTAAACCATAGAGAGCCTAAAACCCTACCAACAGATTTCTACTTTACCAACCGAGACCCAAGCTAAGACCCCAGATCGCGGCTTCAGATCAGGCCATCTTTAGGCGAATAGTGTCGACTTCATGCGCAGCTGTTGGACACACACCATCCTCTAAATCGTCGAGCAGTTGTCAAAACAACAACCATCAACAACCTCTCCTATCTCATTTGAAAACGAACGAACGAGCGGTAGTGGTCGAATAGGTATGCCTTACTGCTGTGCTGTAAACTGTACTAATCGCACCATAGATGGGGTCCGACTGTTTTTATTGCCACAAGGCGTCAAGAACGAGGAGAGACGAAAGATCTGGATTAGAAACATCAATCGAAAGGATTGGACCCCGCACAGAGCGTATCTTTGCGAGGTGAGCATATTTTATCATAGTGTGCTGAGGTTATAAGCTCAGATAAGTAGGCCTTGATTTAAAGTTTTCAGTAGGCCTTGATTGTAGTTTTGAGTAGGCCTTGATTATAGTTTTTAGTAGACCTTGATGGTAGTTTTGAGTAGGCCTTGATTAAAGTTTTGAATAGGCCTTGACTATAGTTTTTAGTAGACCTTGGTTAAAGTTTTGAATAGGCCTTGATTAAAGTTTGATTTAGAAACATTTCGCTCCCGACCAGTTTGAGAACAACAGAGCTGATGGGAAGAGGTTGCTGAGATGGAATGCCATCCCGACAATTTTTAATTACGAGAAGAAAAGTTTGCCCAAGAAGCCTAGCAGGAAGGTATTAGACGTGGAATACTGTGATTTAGGTAATGTAACATTTTTTTTACTTGTTTATTTAAATGTCATGTGAATTCAAATGTCATGTAAATTCACATGTCATGTAAATTCAAATGTCATGTAAATTCAAATGAGTTGATTTTTAGATGAAGATCTCTTACCATCAGGATTGGTTAACCTCGACAGCTGCCCAGTACTGATCGACTTGAACAACCAAGAGAATAGGTTATTTTCAAACGAGCTCTGCTCGTATGACTACCCTATTAAGGACGACAAAGAAGACTGTTTGTTCTCCGCAATGCCTGTGCTAAATCCCGATAGGATGCGCATACAAGAATTGGAGAAACAACTGAAGCAAGCGAACAACAGGATAAAACATTTGGAAGAAACTGTCAAGTCGATTGTTTCCCAAATGTCGACTGTGATGGGCCAGGAGCAACTGGATCCTATTATTAGAAAGCTGGACGAGAATAAAGACTAGAACATTAAGTAACAGAAATTGTTGTGATATTTACGAATTCTGTGTGAATATTTATTTACTTATTTATTGTAATTAATACCTTATTATAAATATAAACGAACTTATAAAACGAATATGAATGAATAGGTTACAATAATATCATAAATAACTCACAATAATAACATAAATGACTTATTAAATATTAATAGTACTGGGTATAAGGTCTAAAATATATATTTAACTATCTATCTCGACGTTTCGTTATGTAATAATAACATCTTCAGGAGATTTAAAGAAATTTGAAATTTCCTATTTGACATAATATTTAAAAAAAGAAAATATGTCAAATAGGAAATTTCAAATTTATCTTTAAATCTCCTGAAGATGTTATTATTACATAACGAAACGTCGAGATAGATAGTTAAATATATATTTTAGACCTTATACCCAGTACTATTAATATTTAATAATATAAAATAATAGGTCAAAAAACAATAAAGTTTTAATATAAAACATAAATGACTCACAATAATAACATAAATGACTCACAACAATAACATAAATAACTCACAATATCATAAATAGCTTCTAATCGTCCCCTCTCAATAATCGAAACGAACCAAGAAAAAGAAGAAGAAATCAAACTTAATGGTTTGAAACGTCAACGACGGTTGCCATAGCGACCGGTATTTGTAAACACACGAAACGTCATCCTGATGGCGAAACGCCTTCCAGTAACGCCATCTTGACAGCGAAACGTCATTCTGACAGCGAAACGTCACCCTGATAGCGAAACGTCATTCTGACAGTTAAACGTCAGATGACGAAGTTTTGGCATTTTATCAAGAAAACAAATTCTCAGTAAAAAAGAAAAATAGAATAGATGCAAGGGGATTAAACGGAAAAATTATCGAGATTGATTTCGCGGCAAACGGGGCGCGTTTGAACATGCATGTCGCTTCCTGATTTACCGGTGGAGCGTCAAAATAGAGTGCAATAGAACTGGCAATAGAGTCAACGCAGTTAAGTCAACGAATAGAGTCGAGGCAACGTTGAGTCGAGGTCAAGGTGATGGTTTGAAAGGTGGCGAGGTCACTCCAGTTCGGGATCTGTGTTTCTCAGAGGATTTAGCGAGACATATGTGCGTCTAAGATCGGGATGAAAGCGTCGTGAGGTCGTCGAATCCTCGGCGAAGGTGAGGCTCTAGCGTGCGTCTTGCAGCCGATCTGCGTTTGCACTTTCCAGACGAAAACATGACGAGCTATTTTGGCCACTTGCACAGTCATGTTAACAACATGTTTCCTTTCTCTTTCGCTTTATTTTTATCCCGCCGGGACAAAAACCGGCCCATTCATTTGCTACTTTGTTTCCAGTGACTCAACTCTACTCACCGCAAGACTGCTCCTGGTTTTACCATCGACTGACCAAATCTGCAATCCGATCAAGATGACGTTGAACGTCGACTCCCAAATCCGGTACCTGGTGCAATGGTTCCACGAGTGGAGCGAACTGCAGAGATCTGACTTTTTGCCCATTATGGCGGAGAAGTACTCGAATAGGGTCCACATGAACGGCATCGTCGACAACATGGCGAACATCAATTGCCAGGATAAGCCGATGTCGTTGTTTCAATGCAGGGTGAGTTGGTTAGCAATTATTTCCGCTAGCCATTGCTTCCAGATAGCCATTACTTCTATGTAACCATTACTTCTAGGTAGCCATTACTTCCATATAGCCATTACTTCCATATAGCCATTACTTCTATGTAGACTTTACTTCTAAGTAGCCATTGCTTCCAACTAGTCATTACTTCCAGCTAGCCATTATTTCCAACTAGTCATTACTTCCAATTAGCCATTATTTCCAGTTAGCTATTATTTCCAACTAGCCATTATTTCCAGCTAGCTTTTACCTCCTCTTATTTTGTTAAACGAATCGCTTGATTTCTACATTGATCAAATTTTTCTTTCTAAAGTCCTAGCCGTTCTAATAACATTTATAGCTATTAATCCCTTAGCATATTATAACACGTCATGTATTTGCCACGCCAAAACATATCACGATATGTATGTCCGAAACGTCGCAAACTTTTGTCCATTTCAAATTAATTTCTCAACTGCTTACAGTCAATTTATTTAAATATATCTATATATGAAAATATTTAAATATATCTATATATAAAAATATTTATAATATATTTATATATAAAAATATTTATAATATATCTATATATAAAAATATTTATAATATATCTATATATAAAAATATTTTTAATATATCTATATATACAAATATTTATAATATATCTATGATAGATAAATAATATTTAGTGCTGTTTAAGCAAAATTCTCATAAGAGTGAAACGGAGCTTAATTGAAAAGCCGATTCTTTTCTAAAACTATGTAAGCGATTTTTGACTATATTTTCTTCATTTCCTTTAATTATTTGAATAATAAATTTCAAAAACAATATACACCAAATAAAAAGAAGCCTACAAAAGACGGGTGAAGCTGAGATAAATAAAAGATTATAAATTAAATAAGTAATTTTATATCAAATAGACCCAAGTAACCCAAAGAAAATTAAATATCAAAAGTTATGATTATCGCTAGCTCCGAATTGAAGCTAGAATTCGGAGCAAGCAATATGTCGCTGAAGTCCTAAGTTACTGTTTTAATTTACCCACACAGTCTGTGCTGTTCAAAATTAAAAAGAAATATATAATACTCTGTCATCTCAAAATGTTGTAATTGAGTTATCCAGAGATATGAACTCGTTTCCGTAACTACTGCAAATTAATAATGCAACCATCATAATAGACGATTACAAAAAACTTATCATGTTGCATGTAAAGCTTTGTTTTACCAAATGTTTGGTTTTACCACAGAGTAAAGTTTTACTAAACACATAAAAATATTTATTTTCACCATCCCACATCTTCAAACATAAAAATATTTCATAAGTAAAATCATTCCAAATTGTAAATGTACACATACAAAATATTATTTTCTGATACCGAAGATTATAATTTAAGATAAAAAATAATAAAAAGCATACCAAATTTTCAGGAAAATAATGATGTCCTATTTTTCTCTACCTCATTGTTCGCCGGATAGCTTCATCCTTCTCTGTTCAATGCAAAACAATGCTTCGATTATATATTGGAAAAAACAATAGTTTTTAATTGGTACATTGAATATTTTTCTTACCGAGATAACACAGAGGCAAAAGCAGAAGTTTAGGATAACATTCGCGATTGTTTCTCACTTTTTTCCATAGATTTTCTCATAATAAAAAAACTTACTTTGTTAAAGTGACAGTAATTTCAACATGGCTTCCATTGTTCTTCTTCTGTCACTTTTATTAAGCTTGTCATTGGTTCATGGATAACTGTGATATTTGCATTCTGTTATAAACTGAAATTCAAATATTTGTATTTTAATTATAAAATAAATTAATTTTAAGATACATTAATTGAGGTGTTCTGCGGCAAAGGGGCCTATGTCCATTTGCAAAATAAATGGAGATAGATCCTGTTGCTAAGGATATGTATAGCAAAAGGGTATATCTCTTTGCAAATGGATATAGGCCCCTTTGCCGCGGAACGCCTCAATTATAAAGTACATTAATTATAAAATACATTAATCATGAAACACATTAAATATAAAGTACATTAATTATAAAATACAATAATTATAAAATACATTAATTATAAAATACAAACATTAGTCAACTAACGGCATTGAATAAATTTGCAGCAAACAACGGAATCATTACCTCTAGAATGTGTAATTAATTCTATGCAAAGAAATGAATTCGAAAACAATTGGATGCTACCATTTGTTCAAACTATTTTCCAATCTAATTGCTTCAAACTAATTTCTTCGAACTATTTTCCTATCTAATTGCTTCAAACTAATTTCTTCAAACTATTTTCCAAACAAATTTCTTCAAATATTATATGCTTTTTTGCAGGTGAAACTCTTCCGCGAATGGATCGGCCACTGGAATCAAGAAAACCGCGAAAATTTCCTGAAAGAAATCACCGAGATCGATTCGGACTTTGGCGAAAAATTCGCCTCCGAATTGCAGAATGGCGTGCAAGTAAACGGAATCAGTGAGACTAACGGAGAGGAGATTTTGCAAGATTAAAGAGACTGATGTAATATTAAATTATAATTATTACTGCATACAAAAAGCAAAAATTATACAACAAAAAGCAAAAATTATACAAGAAAAAACAAAAATGATACGATAAAAAGCAAAAAATGATATGATAAAAAGAAACAATTACATGCATAAATTTAAGACTAAACACGTTTAACTCAGAAACGATATGTAATTAAAATGAATTATATGAAGATTAATCGATTTTAGGTTGTACGCCCTTTATTCTCATAATTGTTAATAATAATTTAAATCAGGCTCTCACTATGTGCATAATAAAAATTTCTTTCCTGAATACATATATTAGTGTCGAAAGGTAGGTATAAAAATTTAGTTGATTTTTTGTTAATTAAATTTTTTGTTTTTTTGTCAATGTTATTTTGTTGCTTTATCAATTTTGTTTTTTTATCAACTTTATTTTTTATCAATTTTGTTTTTTACCAATTTTTTTTTAATCAATTTTTTTTATCAATTTTGTCTTTATCAATTTTGTCTATTTATCAATTTTATTTCTTAATCAATTTTATTTTATTTCCTAATATGCCTATTTTATTTTTCTTCTGTACATTTTTATACAATTAAGATACACATGTATATTTTCTCAAGTCAACTTTGTTTCAAGTTGCCTATAATGCTGCAAAGAATGATATTAAGTGTGATTAAATTTATCTTTGATAGATTTTACTGCTAAGCCATTATTGCAATGTGTTGAGATTTCGAATTCCTAATTATTTAGTAATAATGACCTCTTTAATTTAATGTATTTTTATCAGATTGTAGAGGTAAGAAATAATCAAAATAGAGTTAAGTTTGCCATTACTTTTAAGTTTCTCGAATGATTACAAATAAACAAGGGCAGCCAATATGTATGCAATTTTTGTATAGGATGTAAGAAAAACAGCTGTTTGTAACTACATTCACAAATAAATAATTAAAAATTAGTTAACCGTACAATAATTATTATAATTATAATTTATTAAATACCGTATTATTATAATACTACCTAGTATAAATATAGTATATAGTATAGGCCTAACTATAAGTATTCCAACTACTCCCATTTCAGTAAATGGTCAAAATAAATAGGCCTAACTATAAGTATTCCAAACTACTCCCATTTCAGTAAATGGTCAAATCCTGCTCTATGAATGTCATCAAGTTTATGAGTGTTCTTCTGAATGAATTCCTCAACATCTATTCTATTCAAATCGTGCTGAATCCTCTTCCTCAAAGGTTTTTCTAAAGCGTCCATTATTTGGTTCCGCAACAAATTTGCTATAACATTGATGGCAAATTCCATAATGTAATCGGCAGTGCCAGCGCCCTCTGTCTGAACTTGGATGTTGCCTAGCTCCAATTGGAGGTCTTCCATTTGCGGTTTTTTTCTCGTATCCATCGATTGGTTTACCGCAAGATGGATAAGAAAGTAATCCACGCAGAAAGAGACGATTCCGTCTCTGGTTAGATAGTTGCCCATCATTCCTGCTTCCCAATGGGCACTACCTTGTAAGCTTTGGGTTCCTATCGTTATACTGGCTCTAAGAGAGTTGTTTTTCAATTCGAGGTAAACGTCTCCAACTCGGTGAAAAGTGGAAATCCCGGAAATCCAAGTGTGAGTTAACGAGAAGGAGAAGACGCCAACGGTGGTGTTGTAATCTGGGGCTCGATACGGATCGAATCCTCTTCGTCGTAACTCCATCTTTCCGAGAGAAATAAGTTGATCGAGAGGCGAGAGACTATTTGGAATTTTCTGCGTGATCTTTCTGGTGTTCTCGTTTATGAAGGCTCGTACGAAGGAGTTGGCGGTCCCTAGCAAATACGGTTTGATGGAATCGAAAATGAAGGTGCCCATCGAGTTTACCAGATTTTCCACCATTCGAGCCATTAGAGGCAGGTTTTCGAACTTCATGTCGATAGTCTTGAAGATGATGTCCATTTTGATGTCTTCTGCTTCTAAGGTGCCATTTCTTTGAACCTCCAAGAAAGCATTAGCTTGAACGTAGACGTTTGTTAGATTCACCGAGAAAGGCCCTTTGTTGGTGGATAGCCAAGTTCTTAGTGTGTAATTGCCTAACACTAGCAAGTGGTCTAGGCTTAAAGCCGCCTCGACTTCCATGTCGGCCAATTTGGTTATAATGTAGTCGATTCGGAATTTGGACAATCCGAGAAGTTTGATGTCTTCGAGATGCATTTTGCCGACTGGAGTTGTTCGGTCTAACGGTGGGATTTCCAGAGGTTCTGGGATTGGGATTCCTGGGATACCTTTGGGATCCTCTTGCTTGTAGTGGTCCAATATGGCTGAGACATAGTCACTTATTGTTTTCTCACCTTCCTCTTGTGCTGAAGAACAAAGATAATTTGAATTTTGTTGTTTGAAATTTTTTTTGTTGGAATGAACATAGAGGTATAGTCTCTGAATGAAAACATCAGATGTCAATTTTGTTAATGACTTTTTGTTATTAATGATTTTTTTTATTAATGAATTTTTCATTAATGATTTTTTTATTAATGAAGTTTTCATTAATGATTTTTTTATTAATGAATTTTTCATTAATGAGTTTTTTTATTAATGAAATTATTGCTACTTACTCGTCCGATTTGCACAACAATTCGTCAAACACAAAAGCGCCACTAGAAGCACCAAAACGTCCATTATAAAACTATACTAACTATTGAGAAACTGTCGAGTTGTCTCTTCACCGAAGAAAGCAAAGGTCGTGGGAAGCATAACTTATCAAATAAAATGATATATTATGCTTAATGGTCGAGCAAACTTTGACTTATCTTTCCATTTTAACCCCCGGTGGTCCTTATGTAAATTGATTGGTAAATACCGATCGACGATTAACCCGCAAACATAATACATACGCAATATGTGTACTTCAAGTAAATTTTATCATATTTTATTGTTTGCTAATGCTTAAGGGTTTTTCCAGAAATTTTTGTTGTCATCAATGTTTGTCCTAAAATGCCGTACATATATTTTTACCTGTGATTTAATATAGGGTGTCCCACGACGTGCGCCGGATTTAAAATAAAAATTAAACATAGTAAATTATTATTGAATGAGGAAATTTTTATTGATTTATAAACTAAACATATTGAGGTTTACTATGAAAATTGGGGTCAATTTGCAAGATCTGGGCGGCCAATTATCATTATTTGTCTTGAACTAACCTAACTTTCGTATTGAGCTAATCTAACTTTCATCTTGAGCTATTTTACATTATTTTGGACCTATTTTACCTTATTTTTGACCTATTCTACCTTATTTTTGACCTATTTTACCTTATTTTTGACCTATTTTACCTTATTTTTGACCTATTTTACCTTATTTTTGACCTATTTTACCTTATTTTTGACCTATTTTACCTTATTTTTGAGCTATTTTACTTTATTATCCTCTTGCGTTTTATTTATTCCTGATGATATTTGGGAAATTAAGGAACCAAGCGGAGGTTTAATAATAATATTTCTTTTCTTAAAATTTATTTATATAAAACGCAATTTTTTTTAATTACATGAGAAAGGTACTGTAGAGGTCATAAGACGATTTTTTCACAAAACAGAAATACGTTTCATTTTTATTTCCTTGTTATCCTAATTTACGAAATAATTTGTTTCTATTAATCGAATTAGCGATAATAAATAGTCAGATAGAACACTCACAGCCAATATTTGTTTATTCAAGGAAACGAACTTTACGATTTTATTCACACAAACAAAATCTATAAAGTTTAGTTTCCTTTTGTAGAAAATTGTACTCACAGCCATACAATTTGTATCTTTGTTATCCTCTAAATGTTAAAAAAAATATTTCTAACATTATGCAAATAATTGCTACTAAAATCTTACTTACTTATAAACATAAAACTTATAAAACAGCTAAAAATATCTACCTAAAAATGTCGATATTATAAATAAAAACAACAGCCTTTAATAACCATTCAAACCATTCCATTCTTACTAAGTGATTCTCGCCAAGTGATTCTCGCCAAGTGATTCTCACCAAGTGATTCTCGCCAAGTGATTCTCACCAAGTGATTCTCGCCAAGTGATTCTCACCAAGTGATTCTCACCAAGTGATTCTCACCAAGTGATTCTCACCAAGAGATTCTAATCAAGTGACTTTAACTTACTCAAACGCATTCTAACTTCTTTTTGCTGAATGATCAGATTGCAACGTTGAACCTTTTCTGCTAGATGATCCTGCTGCCCTAGATGGTCCTGCTAAACCAGATGATCCTGCTGAACCAGATGATCCTGCCGAACCAGATGATCCTGCTAAACCAGATGATCCTGCCGAACCAGATGATCCTGCTAAACCAGATGATCCTGCCGAACCAGATGATCCTGCTAAACCAGATGATCCTGCTGAACCAGATGGTCCTGCTGTACCAGAAGTTCCTTCTGAACCTCGTGTTGATCCTTTTTCAGATCCTGCCGAACTTTTAACGGAACTAGCTGGCGAACCGCATTGTTTATCCTTCGATTTTTCTTCTTCTTTGCTTTGTGCATCGGCTTCTGCAGCCAGGAATTCTAATTGTCTCTCCTTTCCAGCATAAGTTGTTAACGCTAACACACAAAGTTTGTGAATATCTTTCGGACCGCCGTTCTGTTCACAGGCTTGCAGAATCCTGCTGATATCCACGTGTCTTGCGCGACGAATCGCACAAGAGAAGGCCATCTTCAGTTGCCGAGCCTCTATGTAAGTGGTGATCAGCATTCGTTCGTCTTTTATGCGAGAGGCTATCTTGAAGAAGTTATCTCGTTGCTTTAATTCGAGACATACTCGACAAGCATTCAGGAGGACCTCATCACAACAATCTCGGGCAAAATCCCCGTACTCTGTCGTACCGTTGATGAGAGCGGAGAGTTTTAGGACTTCTTTGATTCGGGCTTCTCTTACGAGGATGACGGCGACTTGACCGTAAACCTTTGCTCGATTCAATACGCAAGTGTCTACAATCCTATAAGCAAAGATTATTGAGTATACGTATATATAATTTTTGCTATAAGTGTTTTGGAGGAAAATCACGTTATAATTTTGTCTATTTACTTATTATGATTATTTATTACTTATTATTATTTATTACTTATTATTATTATTATTTATTACTTATTATTATTATCGTTAGTTTTTATTGTAGATAATTTTTACTTTCTCGTCTAGGAGGTGAAAAAAGTAGAAAATCAAGCAGAAACAACTCTGTAATTTTTTTGTCATTTTGCAAAAAGAATGCATGCGTGTAATGTGGGTTGCCTATGCGAGAGACTATTTCGCTATTAATTTCTTCAGGAATGCATGCCTGTAAAGTGGGTTGCCTACATAGAAGACTATTCCCAATACCAATTATATATTGTTTAATATCAATTATATATTATTTAATATTAATTATATATTGTTTAATATATTAATTCAGAAATTGCCGTTTAATATATTAATTCAAAAATTTCTAACTTACTTTCTTCCTATCGGATAAGTTTTCTCCACATCTCCTGAAACTAAAGCAATGACAGCAACTTGAATTTTTCCTAAAAGGGTGTCGAAAACCACTGGAATTCTTGGAGGTGCACGTTCCTCTTCTAAAATCAAAGAATTTAACATTTAAACATCGTATTTAATAAATTTTCGAAAGAATTTAAAGAAAATATAATTTTTACATGAAATGTAAAGTTCCCCAGGTCAAGATGATATATGATGAATTAGTAGAAATAAAAATTCTTGGTACTTTCTTGACAATTTTTAATTGTTCGCAAGGTGACCGGTTTTGCCACTAATTCATGCCTTCTTCAGGCTTCTAAAATAGTTACATTAGACAGCTAACACTAGTGATTACAGTGTAAAAAAAATTTTTATAAGAATATTAAAGAAATTATAATATATGAAAAAACATATAAACTTACTTGTAGTCAGTATTTACCTCTTGTCATTTTTATATTAACTTTGTAAAATGTTATCATTATACTTGATCTCTGATTTGTTCTATTTTATGTTTTAATATTCTTTACAGCTTGTCAAATTAAAATTTTGGACAAACACAGGACGTTAACGATTCGGGATAACAGCTGACATGCGATAAAATGTTTTCTTTTGCACATATAAAACACGGAGTATCTGAATTTGTCGAATATTCAAGTATAGAATGCTTTATCTTTTAATATATGTATGTAAAGTCGGTAAATTTCTAGAAAACTATTTTAAAATTTACTGACTTTACATACATACATTAAAAGATAAAGCATTCTATACTTGAATATTCGACAAATTCAGATACTCCATGTTTTATATATGCAAAAAAAAACATTTTATCGCATGTCAGCTGTTATCCCGAATCGTTAACGTCCTGTGTTTGTCCAAAATTTTAATTTGTCATGTTGTAATGAATATTAAAACATAAAATAGAACAATCAGAGATCAAGTATAATGATAACATTTTACAAAGTTAATATAAAAATGACAAGAGGTAAATACTGACTACAAGTAAGTTTATATGTTTTTTTCATCTATTATAATTTCTTTAATATTCTTATAAAAAAAATTTTTAAACTGTAATCCCTAATGTTAGCTGTCTAATGTAACTATTTTAGAGGCCTGAAGAAGTCACGAATTAGTGGCGAAACCAGTCGCCTTGCAAACAATTAAAAATTGTCAAGAAAGTATCAAGAATTTTTATTTCTACTAATTCATTATAATTTTTACAATTGTTTAGTTTTAATGAGAAATAGGTCTATTTATATACGTAAATTGAGATTTTCTTTTGATCCTCATTGTCCAATAGTTTTAACCGAAAGGAAATATTACAACAAAGTTTATTCCTCAAATGATTTTTTATGGGCTAAGTAGATTTCTTAACTTTGATCTCAAAACTGACTAAATATATATTTAGAATTACCATAAAAATTTTATTTAGAACAATATGTCTATGGTTCATCATGTCTATGTTTATGCTGAGAGTTTCAATTTGTTGACCAGTGTTATATGTGCCAGTGTTACTGAACTAAGTGTAAACTTCAAAATGATCATAAACATTGAATATACTTCATACAAAATTGTTGTTTATCATTGCTAACATCAAATTACAAACGTTACTACAATCAAGAAAAAACAACATATCCTGCATCTATTTAAATAAATCTTAAAAGAATACTCGCCTTCATATGACACAATTTGCTCTGCTAAGTTCGCAAGAGATCTCTTCTTCTCACGTTGAACCAAAAAATTTAACACTTCCTTCTGCAATTCTAATAATTGGACACAATTCTTCATTCTGTCTTCCGAAAGTTTCATCGTCAAATCTTGAAGCTCTAGCGGTTTAATCACATAACTTGAAGTTTGAGGGTTAGTCGAAGCTTGAGGATTGGTCGAACTCTGAGGCTTAGTCGAAGTTTGAGGCTTAGTCGAAGGTTGAGGCTTAGTCGAAGTTTGAGGATCGGTCGAACTCTGAGGCTTAGTCGAAATTTGAGGCTTGGTCGTAGTTTGAGTCTTACTTGAAGTTTCAGACTTACTCGAAATTTGATTCTTGGGCAATTCCGAAGGTTTCGGACTTGTAGCTCCTGACGCCCTTGCAGAATTAGCATCTTCCGCAACATTAGAGGGCACAATCTCCATCCAATCCCTCGACTGCTTAGCCTGGCTAATATGTTCTAAAGCAATTTGTAAATACCGATTTCTGCACCTCAATTCCGTGAACGTCTTCACGCCCTCTGTGTAGAACCTAAGCATTGACATCGAGCACCGAATATAATCGTGCATAAACAATTGTAGCTGATAAAGTGAGTTGTAGCATTTTCTATTTTGTAACTGCCGGCAAAGGGCGTGTATGTGCTTTTGAAAGGCAACCAACGATGGATCTATGCCTCTCATCGTCTCTAACAAAACGTTGGCTATACCGCACTTTAGGCAATTGATATAAACTTCCGGGAACAACTCGTTCGGCGATGAAGGTTTGGTCATGTGCTCCAATGATTTTTCATACTCGCCTATTTTGATGTAAAACATGGCGAGACTTAGGTGCGAACCATAATTCTGCAAATAGTACAGACATTCTTCGTGTATTAAATTCGCATTTTTTGGCGTATGTTCGTTTCTTGTACTCTCCGAAAGCATATTGTTTAATTGTCGTCTTTCACTAGAAGATTTTTGGTTACCGCTAGAAGTGGTCTGATTCTCACTAGAAGTCATCTGATTCTCAGTAGAAGTCTTCTGATTCTCACTAGAAGTCTTCTGATTCTCACTAGAAGTCTTCTGATTCTCACTAGAAGTCTTCTGATTCTCACTAGAAGTCCTCTGATTCTCGCTAGAAGTCTTTAGGTGGCCCACAATAATGCTAGTAGTCCGGCTCAATTTCCGAATCATGCCGATAGGACTCTCAGTCAATTTCCGATTTTCATCAGATCGTGATTTGTCAGTCACGTTGCCTGTACTTACCCCACCAATGATAGCAGACAAATTCTTTAACTTATGTCTAATGAATACAGCTACATCTGGATTTAAATCAGCGCTTGTACTTATTCCCGATGTCCCTACGTTTTTCTTAGACGCTTTGATGATGCTTTCATCCAAAAGAGCAACTTTACTCTTCATATTTTCTAAAATTCTGATGATTTCTTGCAGTAGAGGAGGATCCTTTTGAGGTCGTCCTCCGCCCGAGATAGTCCTCGTCCTTGAAAGAGGGGCTAAAGACATGTTCGGGTTCGAGGAAGTCAAGCAATATTTAAATTTCTCTCTAGCACTGTGGAATTTGCCAGATTTTAGGTGGCTTTTGCCCCAGGCAGAGAAAACGGCGATAGATTCGAGGCCTGCTTTTGTGGATAGCTCCAAGGCAAGGTTCCACTGTTCTTCATCCAATAACTTGTCTCTGATATTTCGAAGAACAGTCGAATTTAAGACCTCAGATCGGCTCTCCGAGAGCATGCTCAGGCGGCCTCGCTCGGCGAGGAGTAAATGTACATCGACTTGTCGCAAGGTTTCGTCGGCTTTGCGGAGGCCTTCTTCGAAATCACATTCTATTGACTTGAGTTTGGCTGCCGTTGCTAGAGATCTGTGGGAGAATTGGGGTGCATATTTACTATTTACTTATTAATTATAACATTATATAATTTATAATTTACAAGATGGTAAAGTAAAATCGATTATCCGAAAGTCCATTATCCAAAAGACGATTACTTTTTTTTCTTATTAAATAGTCATCAGCCTCTAATCTAATTTTGTGATTTTAATTAAAGTTATTGGATAATATAGTTAATATTCGAATATAGTTAATATTCGAATTGTACGTATTCTAAAGGATTGAGGATATCCTAATTGGGACAAAACAGGTCGCCTTGTGTACAAACAAAACCCCGTCAGGAATTGTGCATTTTTTCTACCCATTATATTATTAGAATAAGAGCCCAGGGCTGCCAGACATAATTTATTTTCTGATAGGCAAAACATGGGGTACTGGGTAACTTTTATGTGTACTTTGAACGCCTGCATACCTGCTAAGTTGGGTAGACGGCCGATTT
>JAWQRP010000617.1:0-25590 GCA_033557875.1 Quadriops clusia
CTGCTACAAGAATTGTCCGATTGTGGTAATCAGTTTGTGTAGGAATGAGCTATCTGCCTATGGAGTATAATAAATCAATGGTGCCGTGCACCTAAAAGGCAAGCGAGTTTACTAGCTACGTGTCATCATATGCGCTAGTTTACTCGCTCACTATCTCACTGGTTCGCTAGTAAACTATCGCGCTAGTAGCGAGTAAACTAGCTCCGTGTCATCGAGGCTTTAGGTAAATTATCACTTTGAGCTTTTTCAAAGCCAGCTAGCGACATTTTGCACTAATATTCTACACACTTGTTGAACCAGCGAACACAAAGGTCGTATATTTTAAGGTTATATACAAGATGAATGACAGCTCCGCACTTGTCCGTAGTGCTGTGAAGTGAGCGCTTCTGTGTGTCTATACTACCTTCATACTATTCGTGACGTCATTAGCCCTAGATTTTCTTTTTCCCGATTTTTCCTAAATAAAACCATATAAGATTATGTCAAATTTAGATTTGGCTCTCAGGAAGGCTATACTTTGCAGTTTAAGTCTTAGTTTCATTACAGTTTTACCTAGTGAAATACCCCATTGTGCACCAAAGAGCAACTGCGCCCCTTTGATCTGACGAAATTTACCAACAACTGATGGGAAATGTTCGGCACATTCTGTTCGATGCGCAGACATGTCCTGACTATATGAATTCGTACGTACGCGCGCTGAGCGTTTGGTTCGTTCGGAGTAAAATGTTTATATCAGAACCCACCTTAACACGGTAATGACGTACAGCTAGTATAATGTCACGAATTTGCTTTCGCGCATTGCACAGGGTCAGAGCGTTCACAGTCTATCGTAGCCTGTGTTTAAGGCATTTGGGAACGGCATTCTACGTTGAGACGTCTCTCAAGGCAGATGTATTCATTATTGTATCAATAAACGTTTACGTTTAGTCATGAAAGGAATCGCGCACGGGCATTCAAAATGGCTCGGCTCTATGCGCGAATGCAATATACAAGAAGAGACGATGAGCAGGTAAGAAATATTACTATATTTAAAGTTTTTTTTAAATTTTTGTAATAATTTATTCGTTCATTAATCATTGATTTATTTCTAATCAAATATTACGGCCTATTAAATATTTACAATATCTAATATACCTACTTTGTCATATTTATTTATATATTATACGTAAAAATTTAAATATCTGTAGAACTTTGATGAAAGAGTGCCTAAAAGGAACGATATAACATTATTCATTCAATTGGTTGGTTCTAGAAAATAATGTTAGTTACAGTTTCTATTATTCGCGTTTTAATTAAACATTGAACGAAAATGTGTCTATACTCATAAAGGGCACAAATAAAATTCAGGTATACCTGCCTACTAACATATGGTATGGAGCGAATGGAAGATTGATTGCTCTTGGATTATTTCTCATTGCGTCTCCCGTTTAAGCAGTAGTAAAAACCGGTCCAATAATAGATAGTTCGTTCGCAAGTTTTGTGTCATATCGTTCCTTTCGGACGCTCTTTCATTGGTAACAAATAATTGATAAACGTAAAGCATTTTGAGTGTGTCAAATTGTAAAATTATATGTAGTAAAGAATGAAAAAGCCTAAACTATAGCAAGGAATAATCCTCATCGACTATCTGGAAAAGGGTAAAACAATTACAGGTGCATATTTTTCATCGTTATTGGACGGCTTAGAAACCGAGTTGCAAGAAAAACGCCCACGATTGGCCCGCAAAAAAGTCCTTTTCCATCACGACAACGCACCAGCTCACGTCTCAGCAGTTGTTGTCGCAAAATTAATGGAAATAGGGTTCCAACTCGTTTCACATCTCCCCTATTCTCCAGACTTGGCTCCCTCGGACTACTATTTGTTCCCCAATTTGAAGAAATGGCTGGCGAGAAAAAGATTTTATTCAAACGAGGAGGTGATTGCAGAAACGAATGGCTATTTTTCAGACTTGGACAAATCCTATTATTCGGAAGAGATCAACAAACTAGAGCAGTGTTGTACGAAGTGTATAAGCCTAAAAGAACACTATGTCGAAAAATAAAAAAGGTTTACTCCAAATAATGAAGTAGTTTTTATTTTTGCACGAACTTTTCAAACGACCCTCGTAATTAAATGCCAGCTGCAAAAGAAAGCAAATTTTAAATCAATATAAAATAAATGAGAAAACTGAAGTAGTATCCACAATCGTTTCTCATAATTTGCGAACCGAACTATACCAGTTTCTTCAGTATCTACGTTTGATTATGTAAGGATTTTGGAAATGGAAAGTTCCTATTACAAGTTTATATTTGGCAATTCTCGCAGTTTTATGATAAGCGTTTAAAATTTTTTGAGAGGATATTCCATATTTTTTATTAGTAGTTGCAATATATATATATGTATATATTTATACATTATTCATGCTTATTTCAGATTACAACAATTGAAACTATTATACATTTATTATTATTTTAAATTTATTATTATTCTACTTATGGGTAATTTTGTAATGTAAGCTATAAATAAAATAAAAGACTATTCTTTATTAAACAAGATGTATTTCAAATAAAAACAATTTCTTCATGATACATATTAATAAAGGATGTCTCACGACGTGTGCCGGATTTAAATTCAACTGGGACTATTTTCGACGGTTGCAATCCTTTGTACATTATCAACTTATGAGTGGAAAATTTCAACCAATTGTGGCTATACTGAGGAACATCCTGAACTTTTTCAAGCTCCTTTGGAATATTGTTCTGAGACGGAATTAACCGAAGAATGTCAAATTCAAAACTGCAATTACCTAGCATTTATTAGATGTGCTCGATGTGAAAATTGTTTTTGCTTGAAACATTGTTTACTAGAAAATCTATAAATATAAAATTGCAATCCACTGACTGACTGACTGATTAAGAATCACGATTGTTGTCTATATTAAGCTAATAATGATCAGCGACCCCTCGCGGCAACCTTCTGGAAACAGAAAATTGCATCCCCAACCTTAAAGGACTAAAATCCAGGAATGCTATTCCACAGTAAAAATTAGTTTATGTCTTTATTTATTGATATGTGCTTCGGCAATGTATATTTGAAACATTTTTAACAGGTACGTTGACAGCAAGTGAAAACGAACAGCGATCTTCCCTCCTCTCTGGCCAAAGCCCTACTGCGGGCAGGTGGTCTTCTTTGGCTAAGAGACGTTAGGATGCACTGTCAGTCTTTCACCATATGTATTTGACACTGTACCGGTGAATAATATGGACTCCAGGCGGACTTCACGCTGAATAATTTCGTTAGTGACGTAGTACAGCACATCAACGATAATTCGTATATCCTGAAATCCTTACAAGATAGATATATTAGAATTGGTCGTAGCTCTCTATAGTTGTATGTCGTCTATCCATACAGGTATAATATATGGCTTTATGTAATAAGGGAGAGTTTTGATGTATGTCCAATAACCCAGTATATTTGTCTAAATTTCAAGCCGTTACTTGCGCTTGATGAATATGTGCTTCCTCCAGGTTAAGCGTCGATCTACGTGCAGTTCAAGATATTTGACATCATCTGCTAGTGAGAGTTGGTAGTTGTTGAAATTTACTGGAGAACACGTCTCCAGTCACTCTTGAATTACAATTAGACTAATTTGTAGGTTTTCAGAGGCGTATACTGGACTATTGTTAGAAGCCGGAACCGTAGTGTCTTCAGCGAAAGTCGCAACAGTGGTGAGATGAGTTGTTGACAAGTTCGCAGTATACAATAGGTAGAGGGTAGGTCCCATTACGCTCTCTTGAGGAACCCCTGAATGTATTGGGTGCAATTTTGTGTATTCATTTCCCTGCCTCACTAGGAAGTGTCTAACAGTCAGATATGACTTCAACAGTTGGAAATGCGGACAAGGGAGAAGTTTCTTTAGTTTGACCTGCAAACACATGTATCACACCTTTTTGAAGACCTGAGAAATATCCATAAAGGCTGTCGAACAATATCTTCTGGCATTCAAATCTCTGTTGATTTGATTAACTATCCTGTGAAGTTGTTCAATTGTTCCGTGTTTGTCACGAAAGCCAAACTGATGGTCTGGGATAACTTCCTTGTCATCCAATATAGTTTATAATCTTGCAACATAGACTTTTCGAAGACTTTGGAAGGTATTGGCAGGAGACTTATAGGTCTGTAAGATGTGACCTCTTCCGTTTTTCCCCTGACTTAAGTATCACAGGAATGTAGATAATGCGTAGCGTAGCGTTGAAAATGTAAGTAATAAGTTTATAACATTTCTCAGATAATTCTTGCAAAACTTTACTCGACTTTAAATCAAAACCATGAGCCTTTTTTTGTTAATCTTTTTCATTATTGTAGGTACGTTTGATCTCACTAACTTTGAACTTTTCAGGAGGATCATCCTTTTGAAATGCAACATCCAAGAATTTGATAATTTCACCTTCCTCTTCATCAGACAGTTCTGAAGTAAAGCGCATGAAGACACTTTTTAAAAGTTTGGAGAAAGTAAGTATCATTGTGCTTTTAATTGGCGGGTTCGGTAGGTTAAGCCGTGTTGTTGCCCTAAATTGTGGGAAATCTGTTGGAGAGAGGCTTTCTAGATACGCTTGAATTTTGTTCATCAAGGATTAATTTTTTTAGTCCTTTGGTGGTTTTGTTTAGTTTTTTCATATTTTGTACGAATCGGATTTGCTGCCATTGCTTTCGTGTTAGTCTGTTCAGTTAATTTTTTCTGTAACTCTAGGATATATTTCGCTTTTCCCCTGTGCTATGTCGTAGAAAGGAGTAACACAGCATACTGCCTCTTGGATGTTTTTTGTTAGATTGCAACCACCCCTGCGCCGTTTTTATATAAAATTTAGTTTTTACTGTTTTTTTTTCTAGTGAAATTAAATTATCCAGTTTTTCCGTGAAAGTCTCCCAATTTGTGCTGATGGCTGCCTTACTTTATTTACAATGCGCAGTGAGTGGCTATTAACACTGACGGGTGGTCAGATGATAAGTTAAAACAAGGATCCGTTTTGCATATCTTTGTGATACAAAAATCAATGGCGCCAGGAACCTTATTTCTATTATATATCCAGTATGTAGGTTGACCGGTAGAAATTTGTTGCAGATTATTTGCCTTTATTGCTTTGCAGAGCATCTCAAATATCAGCATGATGTCTAAATATTTTTCATATAGAAAATACTTTACTTCTTGGGCATGTTGTAAGAGGCTGTTGGCATGCCATGTATTGATGAGACATAACGATACAGAATGTTTAAATGAACAAATTGATATCCAATTCACCCCGTTTTAGATTGATACCTTCATGGTGAATATAGTCATGGTTAAATGTATATAATTTCAGGGCGGTTACATTCGTAACTCTTCCACCTGTTAATTGATCTTTTGTCTATTATCGTTTGTCTCATTGTTAATGCATACTGTAAATTTAGATTTGCATATAAATGAAGGAATTTTGCAGTTTTTTACATGTAATGTGTAGATTAGTAATAATTACATTTGTAGCTTGATATTTGTATTTTATAACATTTTATAACAAGTAGGGGTTTAGTTTGACATACATTAATTCGGTGGAAGACCGACCGTCATAGCAAAGGATGAGAAGGATCGCGCAAAGCGGCTTGCGAACGAGCGAAGCGAATAATTCATGGTTCTACGTTACATCAGTTATGAATTTGATTCCATTATTACAATGAGTTTAACGTGGGTTTAAAGTTTTCGTTTGCACAATAAAACCCCTGCAGATTAGGGCAAAGTAAATTAAATTAATAATTAAATGAAAATTAAGTGTAGTTTGCATTGCTTGTTGACTACTGTTAAGTGCAGGCCAACTAGCGCCAGGTACAGCCACTTTGGAAGCATCATCGTAAAGCTGAATAGTACTTTTCCATTAACAATAAGTGCAACCTCTCGGGTCAAATAGCTTGCTATCATGATAGTCACGATTTGAACTACCTGTAGAAGGTACAAATTTCGGCCCATTATATTTTATTATAACGAGGAAAATAAAAATGTGCAATTGTGTGACCTTCCCGGCGAGCTGTTATCTAAATCTCTGCATTCATTAGAAAAGCAAACGGTGGTTCGCTTATAAAAATAAACTTTTATTATTGTTACACGTTTACCCACTTCGCTGGCGACGGAGGCGGCGAAGCGTCGCGACGGCGCGGCGGCGACTAGGGAGTTGCGGCAGCGACGGTGGCGGCGGCGACGATGACGGCGGCGTCGGTGGCAGCGACGGCGTTTCAAGATTTCAATCTCGCCACACGGTATTGCTCACCTTACCACTCCTCGCTTCGCTATCTCGACACGATTGTTATTTTTACTTCCCTCATTGCACTTGCCTGCTTTTGCTCTACGTGCTTTACTTTCGGTGCAATTGCGTATGCGCTCTTGTGCGACTTTCCAGTTTCACGTTTACATAATGATGAAATTTAGTTTTCTCTCTTGACCAGTTCTTTGTAAATTTATGTTTTTGTCGTTTCTCTTCAGATTTTTCAGATCGTGTGCATTAAGTAATCTTGACCTATATAAACAAGCTGATATCAAAATGGAAATTGCATAGAAACAAAAGGCAGATTAGTAGTCGCTTTGTCTTGCCTTTTCATTTTATTCATTTGCTGGTATTCTCTACCGTTTAGGTTATACTTCTCATTGCGGTTCTTATAGTTCTCCCCTTTGTTTTCTTATTCTATTCCATCTCATATTTTCGTCTTCTAATTCCGATTCGAATTGATTCAAGTCATAAACTTTCCACTTTTTTGATTTTTAAAGGTGAAATGAGGGAGCGTGAGCGTCGTACAAAGTTGTTCTCCGGACGATTGGGCTTGCCAGACAGGCACTGTGGATGACTCTAATGTGAACTCGTGCGCCCCAGCAGTCTGCAAACTTTTCCACTTCGGTTTTTAATATTTGTTTTGCCCAATGCTTTCTTTTAAGTTTGATTAAATTTCAACCAATCGATCAATCCTTTATTTAATCTGGAAATGGAGTTCTTAGAACTTAAGCCGCTCGCGGGAGCAGTGCATTAAATCCGAAATTTCATGGTTTTTGTTGGAATCCAAGTTTAAAATTCACTCGAAGGATTACAATTACGATTACAAATATTTGAAGTATTACGCGCAAACGGAAACGAATTCTTCTTCTACACACTCTGAATAATAATTACGGCTTTTTATACCTCCTGGTACCTTCGGTGCTTTACACCGATGCGATGAGAGGTGACTGTAAGTTTTTCGAGGATCGATTTTCGCAGGGGTTGGCACGGAGTCACTTATCTTTTATTATCTTTTTACTAATGCTGCACACTCACCTGCCAATTCTCCCCAAAAAAATCTCTTTAATAATCGCACTTTTCTGTATCAGAAAAGTTGGACTAAACCCATCAAGTGTTAATTACCCAGAAGAAAGTTTCCCGGTCGTGTCTACTAGAGCAAACAGAGGCGAAAATAATAATCCTCTAGAGCACGTATTTGCTTTCGCCCCTTATAAGGGACGAAAGCAAATACATGTCCTTTCTTTCGGTTTAAGGGCGACATTAAACGATAAAATCGGTTTTGTTTTTTATTGGGGCATAACAGCAGTTGTAGGGCCCATAAAATCGGGGCTTATGCCCCCGGCTACCTGGAGCCAGAGGGCGCCACGGGTGCCTGCCATGAATACAAGGACATTTACAGCTGATGTAATATCAATTTTTAATATCATTTGCTGTTTTAATAATAACTTTATTATATACAAAAAGTTTACTTGTTTATATTTGTAATTTAAAGGAGAATGATTAATTCGATATGGACACAATACAATGCGAGGGCGCAACAACGCCAAATTAATTTCAACTTCTCTCTATTAAAGGGGTAACGAACAATTCAGCTTGTGTTACACCTAATTCATTATTCATTTCGACCAGAACAACGCAACGAATCCGTCGGGATTCCCCAACTTATTTGTAGATACAGAGGATTTATTTGGACAAGCATCGCGACCAAATAAATAGATTTAATTAACCTTAATCCTGCCGCTCGAATAACATCTTAGCGCCGGCAGAGTGGCTATCAAATTTCCCAAAAAGGAAGGCCGTATTAAATATGCCGGCGAGAGAGAGGGAAGCTCTATTTTCTTCGCTCGCGAAATAGGGCATAATGGAATAAATAAGGGGCGCTGAGGGGGAATTTTCAAAGGCCGCTGAAAGGTGTTTGGTTAGTTTTTTTTCTTTCGCTTTACATAACAGGTACACAGTAGAAAGAGCATCAATACCAGCAACTAATCCTCGAGTTTCATGCTGTCAATTAACTAGAAATTAAAAAGAACAAACATAAATCAACCTAAGGAAAATCTTCATAGATCCCAAGTCCGTAAGATATCACCAAAAACTACAAAAGTGTGTAAGTTAGAATATGTGGGCGACTTAGCTTAGTCATTATTGAAGGAGTAAAACACCTTAGACTATTGGACACAAATAAATATTCTGTAAATCCGTGTACTTTTGAACTAACACAAACCATTAGAGGAGTGTTAACTCAGAAATCTCCACACAATCAATATATTTAATTTTATTAAGAAACTGATTAAATCAGAGTGCAATAGAAAATTTATTTAGAACTAATTCGATTATTAATTCTGATTTTTGCGTTGAATAGTAAAAAAACTACCGTGTCTCAGCTAACTCCAGACAGTGATAGTTTCATTTCAAGATCTTCAATTTTAGAAAGATAACGACGAGGAAGAAATAACACAGAAGGAACATAGAATAATATTCCTAATATTTCACTAAAAAAAAATATGAAATGGTCCTCCTTCGACTTGCTTGTATATTATATCCTAGATAAAATACGACAGGTTCAGATTTTTTAAATATTCCAAATATTACTAGGAAACGCTTTCCTTAAGAAATAACCCAATATTTCCTCTCTATTTTGAATCATTAGCCATGGACCAACGAATGAACATAAAATTTCAGCGATTTCAGCAGTTATCGCTATAAATTTACCTGCCATGTTATATTCTCGAATGAATATAAAAAATATTGAAAACAATATATTTCAGTATTTTTTAGCCTTTCTTTTACATAATCCCATGACAAACATTTTTACTTGACGAAGTATTTTAAGTAAAATTAGATTGTGTGGAATTATGGGAACAAAAATGGGCTAAAAATTCGTTACAATTCAAAATTTAAATCTAAAGACCTGCTTTGTTTCTGAAGTCTAATGTTAGTACAGTGAAACCCACCAAACGCGAAACTCTTATGTCGCGAAAGGCGTACAAAAAATTCATTGCCGTTTAATTTCTTAAGAATCTTACTCTTATAAGGCGGAATTTCTCAGACCCGGACGGAATCGGGTTCTTTGGAAATTTGCAATGCTATAGAACCCCTGAAAGGCGTACATTTCGAACGACGTCAATGAAGCACATGCACGCCATAGTGTTCAAACGTGTTGCTACTGTTTAGGTGGCTCCTGTACGCTCCGCGAGATATTGAATCTATGAAAAATTGTGCATGAAGTTGATAAATTACTTTAAATAAACAATTCCTATCCAATTTTTTTTAACTGCAGTTTAAAGTGTAAACTTAACCTAACTTCTCTATAGAATTTTCACATATCGATAGAAATATAGAGTAAAATTGTCACTAATTAATGAGCATGGTCATAGAAAGTAATTATTTATTATTATCTATCGATTATTTATAACATAAACATTAAAAATAAAATTTTAAGTCTGCGTTTATAAATGGCATTGCAATTCTATAGTGAATGATATGTATACCTATACCGGGCGGGATAACGTCGATTCAAATGTTATTTTAAAGGTATACTTAATATTATTATAATTTATTGACTGAAATTACTTATTTAAAGCCTAATTTATCGATTGGAATCACAATTTTTCAGAGATTCAATTTCTCGCAGAGAACACAGGAGCCATATTTACTTCCAAATATCTTCTTGGTTAGGTAGTTATTACATATACATATCCATATTTTATTTACTCCTGAAAGGCAAAAATCTCCTGAGAGGTGAAAATTTTACTCCGTCCCTTGAAATTCCGCCGTTCTGAGGTTTCATTGTATATTTAGAGTATTCTTGACTATTATAGACATTTCATAGATAGATGAACGAATCTAATATCGTTCTGTAAAAAATTGTTGATAAAATACCAGAAGGTATCCCAAAAATTTTACTTTCCAGTCAAAGGAAATACTTATTTTCTCATGTAGGTACTGCAGAAACAAATTGTTTGTAAATAAAGGGGAAAATGTGTTTTACCTCCGAAATTTGTTATAGTATGCATCTCAAAGTGATGTAAAGGCTATAAAAAAGTCGAGAGGAATGCGACGGTATTGTGCAGGGATATCGATAATATTAAAGTGAGAGGTAGAGAATGTAAAAGAAATGGGGAATATAAGAGATGGAGAATATAAGAGAGTGTTGTAAAAATATTCAACTCGCCAAACCTAAATTGACATAATCGACAGATAAAGGGGGAAACGTCTCAATAGAAAATTTATAAGAAAGGATTTTTGTGCTGCCAGCCAGCAACTGGACCGTGAAAAATTCCGAACGATAAAATATATAAGCGGCAGCGCCGGCCTGTGCCCTCGTGCGAGAGAGCGGCACCCTTTTATTCCGCGATTGTCGCCTCATTCAAATATTGAAAAATAATTGGACAGAGAGCCAGGCGCGTGTGTAAGCATTCGGATCTTTTTACAGTTTACGATATAATCTTCTGCTCTTTGGTACGCTTTATTCTATTCCTCTAACCGACTGTCGTGAGCCAGATTATTGCACAGATCAATCTGCTTTCAAAGGTAGATGCCGCCGCTGTGCCTCTGCTTTTGCCTCTGCCTTTGCCCCGCTATGGAGAAGAGGAATTCCTTTTCAAGATGTACTTAAGACGTTTCTCGCTCTGCTGCTGCTGCGGATGTTGCTGCGAATTTCGATTCTGCAGGTTCTTTTGCTTTATTATTTACACGTGACACTAACAAGATAGGAACATTAAAGGTAAAGCTTTTCCCGAAATGAAACGAGAAATATCATTTTCTGAAGAACATCGTATACCTATTTAAATACGTACAAATTATACATAACTGAATAGTTTTACTTTTCTTGGAATATTACGGAGGTTTGATTCAATAATTAAAAGCCTTTTAGATAAATTTAAAAACTTTGTTCAATCGAAAAGTAGAAAAACTCGACATTTTGGGATTTGTTTCTTCCTTTCTAGACTGACATATTTCTGTTTATTTGAGCTAAATACATTTTTATTTTATTAATTGATGAACTGGATTAATTTTGATTAATTGACGGTAATAATTTAATAGTGTTGCTACTTATTGTGAAAAAGTAGGTGACTACTTTATCGACCGAAACAACGTCATACTGGTGATTTATTGGGCTATTGAAATTGAGAATCACATTAATTGTTGGGCGATAAATGAAATTGGTGCACGTGTAAATATGATTTTTGAAAACTTATAGCGTTACGATTATAGGTTAAATTACAAAGCATGGGAATGATTGCATTAATTTAAGTTTAAAACTGAAAGGTAAATATTGTTAAAATCTTCTATATCTCTTCTATCATTGACTGTCTGATTTTGAAATTTACTGATGGACAATTGTTTGTAATAAGTACTTATGCCACTGACTTTCTCAATTGTTTCTCTGGATAAAATTTGACTAATTGAAAAATCAAACAATAGATTTTTTATTAATTCTTTGTTCTGTTATATTCTTAATTAAGTTTATGAAATATCCATTATTTAAAAGTATTTTCATTGCTTATTGTATAGTTGTCGGTCTATATACCAGGTTGAACTTTTGAAAGAATTGTTTATTTATCTATTTGGTTTTTTGTACTGCTGTAAAGCAATCATCGACGTTTTTCAAGAAAAAAGAGATTGAGAATTTATGGTGATATCAGGGTTCAATTGTACGAATACAAGGCAGTCTTTTTTCTCAAATAATGTGTTGAGTATTATTTTTAGCATATTTTTTCATTTGCTTTGAATAATGTGACGTGGAAACTGAAGGTTTTGTACACTTTTTCAACAGGAGAAGTCATATATGAGGAGTCGTCAAAAAAGGTATAACGAGGACAGAGAGATTAAAGAAAGGTCGTGCTGCAGACTGTGATTGCAGTGACTTGCATGTTTTGAGGCAATTTGGGGCAGAGTTTCTTTTCGTGCCTTTTCTGGCCATTTTCGCGTTGCTGGATATTAATTCTGATAAAAATAGAATTTTGACATATTGCACTGTGTGGAAACGTTCCCACACAGCCACCGCTGCTGAATCAATTCTATTCTTTCATTCACTAAAGTTTTATAGCCATACGAAGATGATAATAAAATTTCATCCATTAGAAATCGAGTTGGGCGTATTCTATATCATTAAAACGCCGGCCATTAACCACCGACGCGGTTATTAGCCATATTAATTAGAAACAGATGTTCGGCTAAAAATATTGCGCCCTTAGGCGCGACTGTAAAACGGTAGGTAAAATATTGCTCCATTAAATTTAATTAAAATACGAATACATATGTACTTTTTTCCTCTCCTGAATATTTTAAAAATGCCTCGCTTGAATGAAAAACATCCCGATAAATATTGAAACGGGCGCCCCATGAAAAATGATAAAATCGCAAAAAATCAGATGTAGATGTTCGAACGAACGGATGATTACAATCGCGGATTTTATACATATCGCGTTAAGGTGGGCATTAGGGGTGAAACAAAGGATGCGCATTACTGCCGGCTACATCCACACAAACAAAAGGCAGCTTTCATGTTTATAATATTATTTAATTACGCAGAAGTAACGGAGAAATATTACCCCAGCCTCCCCCGGGAATTGGAAGCATGATGTTGAGGCCCATAAACACCGTTATAAATTCAGATAAAAACATGTGAAAGAGGAATATCCCATTTTAATCCGACGCGACACGGCATGTAGATAAAGCAGAATAAACGAAGGGAGGCCGAATTTAAATTTTATTTTCACCAGAACATAACTAACAATAAGAGAATCCCCACCAAAGCATTAAATCCATTTCCAAATTGCCATTAATAAAGACTAAGAAGGAATGAGATGAAGATAAATTCCTGAATCCGTTTGAAAGCGTCTCGCGTTCTAGTACACGCTCTTTAAAGTTTTCACATTTCTGACACGTAATATGCATCATTTTATTTGTCGCGTGGAATTGCTTGGATAGGTAAAACTCCGCCGTAAAACGAACAAATGGATGGAAAACTACGAGAGTTATAATTCAACATATTTCTGTCTGGGCAAAAACAAAGATTTCGTTCATTAAAGCACTGTTGCAATTTCCTTGTGTATAGTTTAAGGTTTCCACAGTGGATGTTTGTTCCCTTCTCTTTCTCCTCCCTATCTATTCTATACTAAAAGCCTCTCTTCTCTCTCTTTCTCTCTCTCTCTCTCTCTCTCTCGTTCTCTCTCTCTCTCTCTCTCTCTCTCTCTCTTTCTCACTACTTCTCTCTATTCATCATTTTTGCTCATTCGCCATCTCCATTTAATCGTCATCTTTGTTAGTTTGCCATCTCTATTTATTCCATCTAAACTGCAATCCTTCCTCGACACATTCCAAGCAGCGCAGCGTTGGTTGAATGCATCCACTCACGTTGACGGTTCGCTTTCTCTCTTTCATCGTTTGTTGTTTCCATTTCCGTGACGATTTCCGACGTTTCCTTTCGAGAGTCAGTCAGCACCTCCGCCGCCCCCACTTTTATTCAAAGCTGCTTCATTAACTAAGTTATTGGGGTAAAAACGGCATTCCAAGAGAAGGAATTCATTTAGAAGGGAAGCGGCCGAACGGAGGCGTTCATCAAGGTAAACATTAATAATTAAACATTAAGAGCGTGGAGTGGAAAGATTTCCCTTCACAACACTTCCGACACGTTTATATTAAGAATTATATCGGAATGTCGCTTTTCCACCCCCTTGGTTGCCCCCTTCTCCTCAGCTACCCCCTTCGGGGCCCCTGCGCCTCTAAGAGGGACGAATTTATAATTCCGACTTTCTACTTTTTGCATATTCTCACGCAAATGACTCAATAAGGTACATTTTATTTCAATTTTAAATTAGGGGACCGAAATTCAATTTGCCACTTCAGGCGCAGAGAGTTTCATTGAATCGGAGGAGATTTATCGTTGGATGACTCGTGAAAGGCCGCACACTAAAAAAACATTTTACTGAATCAATATGTTGGTATTCGGGCAGATTGTCGTTTAATTAAATATAACGTTATCAGACATGAAACTATGCATAGAGCCAGCGTTTTGGTTTTAATATTTCAACTTCTTTTATTTAATTAAACATCAACCTGTTCGAAGATCAATAACCACATATTGATAACTGTTACACGAACAAGAACGAACCAAGAACCCAACGTGCATATAGTTACTATACAACTCAAGACAACAATACCAAAAAGAAGTAGAAAAAATAGTAGATAAATATGGCATTTAGCATTAGTGAACCAATGCGAAAGCAATTGCACAAAGATCAGAAATATCAACAGAAACATGTTTATACATCTACAAAAAAAAACAAACAGTACCAAGTGAATGCATCCACAGAAAAAAGAAAAACAGAAAGGTCAAGTTAGAGCTATAAAAACGAACGTTTTCATCAAGTTCACGAACAGTCAAGAGATAAAATCCTAAAATCCAAAAATTTTCCAACGGATCTAAAAAATAAAGGAAAACACAGGTATGATTGTGACGATCTTATTTTCCTCGCGAGGAGGAAGCCCGCGGGTAGCAGCCAATTAATGAGGGTTTAATCATTTCAAAAAGGACGGTCGGATAACTCGGGCGCCACTATATTCTTTTGGAGGAAAATATAGAAAACTCCGGTGAACACAAAATAAATTATATTAACTAAACCAAAGTGAAATTTGACAAAAGAAAATAAATGCCTATTATAGGCCAAGTACAATTTTAAAGTTTCGGACTTAATTGATAATTGCCCAGAACAGCTGGGACTTTCGGTTGCGACAAAAATTATCGCGGCTTGCTAAGGCTAAAATACTAATTAACAGTAAAGTTAATTCTACGGAAATATCGGCGGTAAATTAATGTTGCCCAGTACAACTGGGACTTTCGGAATTGGCACAATTTTGCCTTGGTACGCGGTTTAAATTTAAATTTCGGAAAGCACTTATGGGCTTAAATACAGAATTACAATAATTATGCGGGGGGCATACTAATGAACCCCACATACGGAATTTAATCAGAAAATTGACGTACGACAGTGCTACTGTAAGCCAACCTGTCGAACAACTTACTAAAGGGCGGAAAATTCGGAAAATGAATTGAAATCTCCCAATTTGGATGCTTAGACGAAACCATTCAAATTGGTGTCGACGAGAACAAAATGGCGGCGAGCCGCCTTAAAAAAAAGAATTAATTTCGGATGACACGTGGTCGTGAGTCGGAGAGCCAAATGCGGAAATTTAAGAGAAGCATTAAACGTCGTTGCTGCGGAAATTGCTGGCAAGAAGATGATAAATGCAACATAAAGCTTCAGGCGGGTTTTTTCGGTGCGGTCGGGAGCGGTAGAGATTGAAAACTCGAACCTCTGCCGGGGTACGGTAGGATAGAGATTGAAAACTCGAACCTCTGTCGGGAGCGGTAGAGATTGAACAACTCGAACCTCTGCCGGAGCGGTGTTTTACAGATTGAAAACTCGAACCTCTGTTGGGGCGGTAGAGATTGAAAACTCGAACCTCTGCCGGGGCGGAAAATTAGAGATTGAACAACTCGAACCTCGGTCGGGTGCGGTAGGATAGAGATTGAGAACTCGAACCTCTGTCGGGAGCGGTAAGTTATACAGGATTATTTGCTTTATCGTGGAATTAGACAAATTAGTTGGCAGTAGAGACTAAGTCCTAATGTAGAGCGATTAAAGACGAAGTAGGAATTTACTAGCTAGGACTCAGCTCTTCGGAAGCGGAACGGCTGTAAGGCCGAAAGTTGGCAATAGAGACTAAGTCCTAATGTAGAGCGGTTAAAGACGAAGTAGGAATTTACTAGCTAGGACTTAGCTCTTCGGAAGCGGAACGGCTGTAAGGCCGAAAGTTGGGTTCGACTTACTCAAATGGCTCTAGAGGTCGACTCTTACAAATGGCGCTCGGGGATCGACTACTGATTCAACGGCACAATGGCAAAGAGGTAACCTCGTATTCCCCCACCAGGACATGCGCAGTACAGAAAAGAATGCCTTATACTATAAGAAATGGTCACATGATTTCCCGGTCAGGGAGTAGGCAACGAAACGATTCAAAATGAGCGGCAAAATGAGCGGCAAAATGAGCAAAAAAATTGAAGTAACGAGAATCGCATCGTTACATGATAAACACTAGATCAAACATAGGTACCACTAGAATTATTTTAGAACAAGAATTTGAAAGGAACTACAGCAAATGTGCTAGCAAAATTACTTGCATGAATACTGATTTATTAAGAGAACTGAAGAGTCGTTGGCCCTGGAATCGTAGGCATGGAAACAGGTAATAAAAGTACAGGAAAAACATAAGCAGTCGGTAGCCAAGCATAGACTAGAGGTAGTCGTGTAGCTATCTTCACTGCGCGTTTTCAGATTTGAAGTCAACCAGCAAAAGTTGAATCTTCCAAATGTAGAAACTAGAGAAAAATGGCTCAATACTATTGCGAACAATATATTGAGAGAACGACCAACTAGACTCTACAATGTAATTGATGCACACAAACCAAACACTAGCCACAACTCTGTGCTATGCTTGGAATCAATTATCTTTAACATACAATACGTAACATATTAGAGGACATGATATTCCCCCCTATTTAAGACTAGAAACAAAGTGGACTACAATTAATTTATAATATCATGGAAAGCAACATTCAACTGTTAAAGTTACAACTATAACGTGAAGAACTTCGTGCGCTGGTGCCGTTATCAATTTTGGTGTAAAGTGCAGCTAAACGGGCAATTAATTGTCGAGAAGAGTATCCCAACTATAGAGGTGCTTAGTCGCTGTATTGATAGAGTGGAAGTGACCGATACCATAATTGCATTTCCACAAATCCTAAATTTACTGGCCAAAAATGGCACTTAGAGCGTCTATACTTAGCAACATCCGTTCCGTTGAGGTCGAGAAAAAAGCCCGGGTATCATATGTGGTATTTGCAAACAACACTTCCACATAAAGTGTGTTGGAATGTCAGCGGTGGACCTCGGGTCCTAGAGCATTAACCTGATGAAACATCGGGAGAAAGCGCGTCGGTAAACACCTAAGAGGAGATGTCGTCACTACAATGCAGGACTATCAAATGTGAAAATCACCACTTTTCAGGAGACTAAAATAAGTATTTCAGTTTAGAATGTGAAATCAGTGTTTCACGATACGACTTTTCTCCCCGCTTACCTTTGTGGTTCTCTGGGTATTTTAACATTCCGTAAATGGTATTTTGCGATTAGTTAATAATTCATTAAAATCGAGAATTTTCACATTCGATAGGTCTGTTTTGTAGTGACGATGTCTATAATGAATATGTTAATATCTATCCGATCCGATATAAGGACGCTGAACGAGAAATATGATAACATAGAGCAATCGCTGAATTTCACAACTGACAGAATTCACGATTTCATGCAATTATTACAGGAATTTAGAAATAAGTGCGAGATAACACGCTGGAGGCGAAGAACAAAGAGCTGCGGGGTGAGGTCCGCGAGCTGAGGAATGATTTGGAGGACATGAAGCGGGCCTCGCAACAATCTCAAGATCCAAAGAGTACCTAAGAAGAATAATGAGAACCTAACAGAGGTGGTGGGCAAGATGCTGCTGATGTGGGGAGTGATATTGTTGCGACTGATATTGAGGCAGTTCACAGGGTTGCACCGATGCGGCCGGGAAACAACGGCATGCCGGAAGATATTATACTTTGGATGAAATTCCGTGGTTCCAGGGATTCTCTCTTGTCCTTAGCTATGGCAGCAAAGAGAGGCAGAGTGGCCGGGGGAGGATCACCATTCTTGGATATGCCCGATGTTTGTGGCAAAATTTTTATTAACGAGTATCTCACGCCGAGGAACAAGATTCTGTTCCGTCAGGCTTGTAAGGCTACTGGTTTCCGGTACGTGAGGATCAGGGGAAGCTGTCATTTTATTGCCAATGTAACTACTTTAATTAATGAATTTTAGGTCCCGAACATGAGTTGATCGGTCAATGATGGTGATGGCGCTTTGGTGACCCAGAGTCTAGCGCTAGAACCAGAGAACTTCAAGATATGATAAATCTCTGCTCATTGGAGCAATTCAACCGTGTCAGGAATAGAAACGGCAGGATTTTGGACCTTGTGTTCGCTACGGGTCGTGACTCCGTGTCTGATGTCCTGAGAGCCTGTCCGCTTGTTGACGAAGATGTCAACTACCCGATAATAGAATTTTTATATGGCGCGCTTGTCTATAGGAGATTGCCAATTGAACCGATTTCAAGTTTCAGTTTTAAATTAGCAGACTATTAAGGGCTTAATCATGCCTTCGAGGGTGTGAACTGGGAAGCAGAGTTGGCGTCAGTGGGGTCGCTGAAAGATTTCGGCAGCTGCTGCTTGACCTTTTTGGCACGTGCGTACCGTTACGAAAACTACACTGAGAAAAATATATAGATTGATTTAACAAACATCAGTTTGTTACCAATCTGTACATATACATGTAACTACATAAACTGGCGTCCAAAATTAAAGGAACACCTACAAGCGAGCAAATATTTCGGTCATTTTCAAAACTGTGTAACCCCAAGAAAAATGATGTTACGAAAATTCTTTGCATATCATTTTCAAGGAAAATCTCTCTACTTTTTGATTTTGTAAGTTAAAATTTTCTATTTTAAAAGGAAAGATAATTTTTTATGTGAGAATCGAGAAAGAAATATTTTTGTTAAAATTTCTCAAAATTTAAACAAGTCCACGGAGTTAATCATTTTTTTCGATTAATTTCTCCAAATGCATTTTGTAGTGTGAACATTTCTCTATGTGTTCCACTTTAATTTATTTTTCTGCGACAATTTTTAACGAAGTTATTGACGATTAGTTTTTCATAAACTGACTTTTTACTAGGTAAATTTTGTTCAAAAATGATGCTGAAATTTACGAATTTGCAGGGTCGTATAAAAACGGCCGTCACATGAAGGGCATTAACGACATCATTGCGATGTTTACGTTTTTTACAAGCCAAAACTATAATTAAGACATGTACAAAATTTCTAAACGATCAAAAAATGTATTCCTTATGTCCTTGTGTTTTGAAATTGGACGACCGACGAGATAAGCTGTTGCATGATCACCGCTCGCTAAGCCCAATCCTTATGGGGTACATGTATTGGTCCGCCTAAGCGATAGCCCTGCTATACGGTGTATGCACATAACCAAAGCTAAATCATGGCCATGCAGCCGCAATAGCTCCGTACTTTATTTGGGCGGACATAAATGTTTTCATCATTGTGAATTTTTGGGGTATGCTGATGATCTGAATATATTCAAGGTAATGTCTTCAAATCAGGATTGTATCATGATGCACGCGGATCTGGACCATCTGTCCACTTATACTGTAGTTAACAAACTCTACCTTAACATTCAAAAATGTTACCACATAAAATTTACCAGAAACATTAAACCTCATAATTTTACGTTCAAAATCATGGTGGACCTCTTATTACTGTTTATGAGGTGCGAGATTTGAGGGTTGTCTGAAATGCTATAAGAGTCTTTTCTTTGCGTAAGTTCACTGCGAGATCAGCTTCGCTTCGACAATATGGAACCCTCAATACGACATTTATATAAAACGACTGGAATCAGTCTAGAAAAGATTCATGCGTCATGTAAACTATCGGTTAGGTCTTGTACTTGAGGACTACTCACGGGCATGTCAGTACTATAATATTATGAAGCTGAGGGATCACAGACGGGTGTCGTTATTTTTTTGACTAGGCTCGTCAATGGCGCTTTGGACTGTGAGACACTGTTGTCCAAGATGAGTCCACATCGCATGAGAAGCTCAGATCTGTTCCATTTGATCCATAGAAGATCTAATGCTTATGCAGGCTCTGAAATTGTGAAGTCGATGCATGGCTATAGCCGTGTTCCATGAAGCTGTCTGGAACAGTTGCCGGCAAATAGTGGCCAATAACATTCAAGGTCACAAAATTTCTCTAAACGCCGTTGGCTGCTAACTGTTCAAGGCTGCTTGGAACTGATTGGGACTGCTTCATGAAACAAGGCTTATAACAGTCATTATACCCATATTGATTTATTCAGTAGCATCCTAGTGAGCGTTAAAAGACAGATAAGGATGCAGTCGATCGGTGGCTCGTGACGTCTGTCTTTCTCCTGATAGTGCTTTGTTTAATTCTTTTCTTAGTTGCTCGCAGTATGAATTATTTATAATTAATTAGTATTAGTATTTAGTCGTCGGAGATCCCCAGCAAGGGAAATGGATGATTATTAAATAAAAGAATTTGCTCAGCCTTGCTTGTTAAGTTAAATATTTTATTGCGGCACTACAGTTTCGGTCCAGATCTGGGGCCCTCTTCAGTGTTTAAGTACTTACTTGTCGTCGTTGGTAGCGTAGTTGCTAAGGTGCTGGCTTTTAGTGCTAGCGGTCGTACGTTCGAACCCCACCAAGACGATGATTTTTCTGATTAGGAAAAAATGTTTGAGTGCCTAATCGTCCGGGAGCGATGAAAAACCGGGGTCCCGTGTGTTGTAGGTATAATCCACGCGCACGTTAAAGAACACAATGACCAGGTGTAAATACTGGCATTGGGTGAATTTCCAAAAGTCGTGGTCGTGGCCTAATCTCTGGCGTCGGTAATTGGCCTATGATGCGGAAACAGGCCGATGTTAAATAAAATGAAAAAAAAGTACTTACTTGTTATATATATATACAGGATGTCCCATGACCGTCTGGACGGTTCAGTTTTTCTTAAAGGCGATATTCGTATAAAACAACTGTATAATAGGATACTGTCCTTTGCTATGAAAGAACCTCCTTCAAGTTGGATATGGTAGCCCATCGTAAATATCTGTCAACGATTCCTATTGTGGCCCGAGTGTTTTTACGACCCTCTATTATCAAACGGCTCCTATTGTGGTCCGAGCAGTATTAATACGCAAATCATTATTTGATAATTATTCAGATAATACAAACTGATTGAATATTTATTAAAATTGCGCCATAATTTTATGCATATTTGCGCTGAAATGCATTTATGAATCTAACGAAAACCAGGATTAAACCACCGTTCCTACGTTGATACTCGATGGTTAAAACAATCAGCAGACTGTTATTAATCGGGTTTACGAGCAAGGTTATTATGTATTGCTTATATAACAAATACTTGCAAGAAGAGATTTAAAAAAAAATTAAGTGATAATACAAATATGAAATCATTATAAGTGCTACAATTTTTAAAAAAATTCTTTGGAGTCACGTTGGTCAAGAAAAAATTATCTGTTAAATTGAATAATGTTCTGTTTTAAAATTTAAATAAAATGTTCTTTCTTATCCTAATTTTGTCTGTTGTTTCCAATATCTGTTGATGGGAGTCCTTTACGACTACTTCAGTGTATAGTGCGTTTACGGCAAATGTATACACCTAGCTACGAGGGCAAGAGCAAAAACCACTTGTGCGACTAGAAATGTTTGTCAACTCTAAACCATAAATAACCCAACACTATTTAGGGTTGCACGTTAATAGGGTAGTTGAGTGATTTTTTTAAATTTTTTTAATGGAAAGTTAACTACGAGAGAAGATATGTGCCACTAAAAAAATTAAATACTGTTACTCTAAATTTGTTAAAATAATGAATAGAAAAATATAAAATAATTCAAGATCTGAATAAGTGAAATTAGAGCGCATGCGCGAATTTTGTAGTGAACAACAGTGCAAAAATAAAAAGATACTTATGGCGTGTGTTTTTGGTATGTCCTGTTAGTGAGATTTTCGGCGCGCAGTTGGTAGCGTCTATAGTTCAGATCAAATGGAACACACGAGCTTAGGATGGACGCGTCGTCATATCTTATGCATTTATCACACCCATTTTAAGCACTATACACCATTTTATGTTTAAAAGTTGCGCGTACGCTGTAGATTTCATTTTACCTTTCTTAAATTTCGCGCTAAATTTTTATTTTGCAATAAATGCTTTATTAACGTTTAATTTCATGTGCTTTTTGTTCTGTTCGGTTATAAATGAAGTATACTTTCATGCAGTATGTTTAAATTGTGAAACTTTTGACACACTCAACTACCCTATTGCTTGTCCCTTCGAAAACTAGTTGGCTTCTTTGTCGCATCTTTGCCGCCTCTTTGAAGATCAAAGAACGCCAGGTTTTTTGTCCCTTTTACAAGTTTATTTTTATTAATTACATATTTTATTGCATTGTGATATGCCCAGTAAGAATAAATTCGGAAATATGTAAAATGAAACGAGCACCTCTCTTTTTACCGGAATAATTCATTTTATTCCAGGAAACTTATACATCTAATTTCTATAATACAGGATGTTCGGATTAAAATGTAAGGCAAAAAAACCGGCGGTCTTTGATCTTCAAAGAGGCGACAAAGATGAGGCAAAGAAGCCGCAGTTTTTATGAAACAGTTCAAAAAGAACATGTGGTAAGTGGCCATACTAGTTCTCGAATTGACAATCAATTAACGTCCAACCCTCAATAGTGTTGGGTTATTTATGGTTTAGAGCTGATAAACGATTCTAGACACACAAGTGGTTTTTGCTGCCGCCCTAGCTAGGTGTATATATTTGCCGTAAACGCGTAGTTACATTAGTATATGATTAAACAACACATGTGCCGAGTAGTGAACCTTTTCGTTAACTTTTATGCTTTTTATTTTTTAATTTTTTTGTATAAAATTTGTGAGAATAAGTTCATGCCAAAAATTGATATTTGCAGACAAAATGACATTTCTTTTAATGCGATTACTCTAACGATCAATGTATGGTGTTACAATATATTTACGGAAAGTTTTTGCAACATTTTTAAAATAAAAAATTTATAATTATTACAAATAATGAGTGAGACTAATATTAAATTCAATTCCATTTAAATAAATCTCAAATTTAAAAAATAGGAAAATATCTCTACTACTATTATGTTCCTCTGTTCGGTACTATGTACGTTACTGTTGCATAAATTTTTAGCGAACATGATCATACTTATCTGTTGAAATCGTATGATATATATGTATATATAGGGTAAAATGTATATGTCTACATGGTAATATGTACACGTATACATGGTCAGATGTATATGTATGTGCACATGGCAATAAGTATACGTGTACATGGTAATAAATGTATGTGTACATGGCTGCCCGTGATTTTTCACCGGCATTAACTTGTACAATATAAAGACTTTCATTTATACAGGATGATCTTTTTTCAAGTTGCCAGTGGGTGAAGACTCAATTCTCACGATCACTAACGCAATTGGCATATACTATTAGACGGGCGATCGCGTTGGCGACCTTGAGAAGTGTCTCCACCCCCTGGCAACTTGAAAAAAGATCATCCTCTATCTAATCGTGGACTTACCCCTAACTATCAAAATATATTCACGTATTAGCAGTCCAAGAACCAAATATAGAGTTTACTAATCCAAATATCAAAATTTCACAAAATTGTACTACAATACGTTACTAAACATTATTTAGACCACTTTCGAAGCAGAATCAGTTGTAATTAATTGTTTAAACAATTTTTTTTACAATTATCTCTCTCACGTCACTTGCAACGCCTTTACAGTATATATACAACGTAAGGAGGGGTACCTAGCGAGGTTCTCTCAAGTCCAACTTCGGAGCTACATACAGGGTGTCCATCCCCCAAATTGCCCTGAGGAAGGTCCCCGGACTCGTGATAGAAAGTACCACTAGGCATGTTCTGGTTAGCCACGTGCGACTTCCTTGTAGGATAGGACATTTCGATCTGTGCAAGGTATGTGCGTGGTGTTGGTCAAAGCAAAGCTAATGTTGGAGCCGACTAATCATAATTTGTATCAAAACGGGGCCCATTACGAGAGAACTTTTTTTTCTATGTAATAAATGACTTGCATTAATTAATTTCTTTTGGTTGTTTCGTTTAAATTTGTAATTTTGCATATATGTAGACCAAAATTGATTGATAAGTAATTAGTTATCCTTATCTTTCCGCTCCACTTGTGCCTTGGTTCTTTTATCTCGGACATTTTTCACCAGCATTGTTTTTTAATCTAAAAAAGTTGTCCAGTTTCCTTGGCTCTGAAGGATTGTTATAAGTATGGAACCTATGAAGTAATTCTGAAGATTATTGAAGGGCAAGTAACTGATCATAGCAATTTCAATAAATATACGCGGAGACACTTCATTCCATGCAACATTTACATACTAATCGGGATCCAACAGCAACATCTTGTATCTTATGTAATTAATGTTAAATGTTATATTCAGAACCTGATTATACGTAACAATCCGCATAGAAACAGTTTATTTTGTATTCTTTTTTCATTAGACCTTATTACGGCTCTTTTATTAATTTCCGAATAATTTTGTGTAAACTTATTTACAGACTGCATCCCTATTAGCTTTTGAATGATCTTGAATATATTTTACAATTCCTTTTCTTCTCTTTTTCTGCATACTTATGTTTTGATCTTGATTCTTTATTAAATTCGTCACAGTTACAAGAGTGCAATACAATGTAATGCAGTAATAAGGTATAATAACATAATAAATACAATAAAGTAATTAAAATACGATCAAGTAAATGTGGTATCAAAGCTCATGGCAAAACTAGAATTTTTTAATTTTTTTCTCACTTTGTTCTGCTTAACCGGAGATGGACCGATTCAATTAACATTACAAGTACTTATGAATAACATCTTCAACATTGGATTTAATATTTTGATCACTAATGTCTTCCTTTTTACTCTGAAAAATGTAATTATTTATTCGCATTTTTTTATTAAAGCTATTTTCTTAAAATCAATTAGATATTTTGTTGGAAATATTTGATTACCGTTTATTACGCACAAGAAATACTTCTGGAATACTTGTCAGCAGATTTCGAATATTTGGAAAGCTAACCTTGTTGACTGCTGATCAAATTATGTAATTTACATAAGCAACAGTAAATTCTTATTTATAAAATGTGTACGATTAATATTCCATTGATTATTTTGCATCTCATGCAATAGCAGCCTCTCATTGGTTACTTAGAGTGCAATTATCAGTGATTACACTGATAAAACACCTTGTTGATTTCTCCTAGCGACACAGTTCAGTCTCTTAGCTACTTCTGTCTTTTGGTGCTTCAAAAAATTAAAACGTCAAATAAACTTCAAAATGAAAGATATGGCAATGTGTATTTATATGTAGGTGTATTTAATAAAATGAAGAAAATTTATTTTGTACGTAGTGGAGATGCAAAATAATCTAGCCGAATCGCATTCTTGCTACTAATTTTATGGGTAAATTCACTCCTGCCTCCTGCTTAGGAACGAGAATCGTGCAAATTTGACAATGAAAACCCTTCAGTTCATCG
>JAWQRP010000618.1:0-25549 GCA_033557875.1 Quadriops clusia
TGAATGTGAAATATATATACCCTCTCGAACGTAGTTAAAATAAATTTCCTATTGCTTCCTAACGCCGCATATGCGGTGTTGTAGTTCGTGAACTGGTACCGGATCAATCCGGGATCATCACCGCGAACAAGCCTTATATATAATTATTTATTTTGCCAAAATACAAAAAAAAAGACTTGTTAATGCCATATATATAACAGTCTATGATAATATCTATATTTCACTTGAAATGTTCAACGATGTTCTGAGAGAAACATTGTGCGCATTTGTAATCATTTCGTGATCTAAAATAAAACCAGAAACAATTAATTGTCACAGTCACCTATTATATAGGATTTCTATTGCGATGGATGGTACTGAAAATGATATGCTCTGTTATAAGGCAGTGAAAGCAATTCAGATGATTACAAAAATGGTAATTGCTTGGAATGGTACAGTGAAGATGTATGTAACGAATGAAACGTTTGATATTACACAAATCACTGGAACTACAATAACACAACATATAATATAACATTGCATCAGAATATGAACAATATCGGTAACAAAAAAATAACAAAACCATAGTTGTTCCCAGTTATAGCGATTCAAGAAACAAATCCTATTTACGCCAACCCTCATTTAAAAAAAAAGAAATTGATTACGGGATGTCAATCCACTAGCATCATTAATTCAGATTCAAAATTTGTAGTTCGTCCAAAATTACTTAGTGGTCTAAAAAACGTAAATCCAAAAAATCTAAACGTAAAAAACCTAAATCTAAAAAGTGTAAACCTAAAAAACCTATATCTAAAAAATCTAAATCTAAAAATCTTTATTATGGCCTTTGTCTTCTTAAAACGTTTACCACTAACTAAACGGTTCTCCCAATACACTTGCAATTACCTGAAAAGATCGGTTCACAACCTTTTCGAAGGTGACGCTGTTGAAAACTCTCAATGTGTCAATGGTGATGGTTTAGTGCTCGGGGCTTATTTAGATCCTGATAATCCTAGAGGCTTCACATTTACACCCACTGCGGAGAGGTACGACAGACGGATTTGTGGTCGGCTTTCAGAACTTATGTCCCTTTCCCGAGCTCCTTTTGAATTGGGTAAAGTTAGGGTATTTTATGGATTGGATGTGAGGTTTGCCTTTGTAGCTGTTGCGGGCTTAGGGCGGAGGTGTCAAGGGTATGATGTCTTCGAACAGATGGACGAAGGCAAGGAATCTATTCGGGTAGCCGCAGCTGTTGGTAGTCGAGCATTGCAAGATCTCGTTTGCCCCAAAGTCTACTTGGAAAGCTTCGATCACGCGGAATCTTCTGCCGAAGGGGCAGCACTAGGGGTGTGGCTGTACCAAGAACATAAGCGGCGAGAGAAACAAATGTTGATTCCCCATGTAGATTTGTATGATGATTGCGACTTCACAGGTTGGCAGATTGGGTTACAGAAAGCTGCTGCTCAAAATTTAGCTCGGCAACTTATGGACACGGGTGCCAACATGATGACGCCTACAACTTTTGCCCAGAATGCTGTGGAATGCTTGTGTAAGACGGGAGTAAACGTTGAGGTGAAAGTTAAAGGATTCGCACAGACTCACGGAATGAACGGTTTTTTGGCAGCATCTCAAGGATCTTGTGAACCACCTGTCTTTCTGGAGTTGAGCTATTATGGGGCTGCTAAGGAGGAAAGACCGGTTGTTTTGGTTGGAAAAGGGGTCACTTATAACAGCGGTGGGATGTGTATGAAGAGCTGCAAGGAACAAGAGTCAATGCGTGGCGACATGGGTGGAGCTGCTTGTGTCGTTGCTGCAATAAGAGCAGTTACGGGATTACAGCTCCCGATCAATGTAAGGGCAGTTATTCCACTTTTAGAAAGTATGCCAGGGTGTGCAGCGATGAGGCCTGGGGAGATTGTGAAAGCTATGAATGGAAAAATTATTCAAATTGAAGAGACAGATTGTGCTGGCCGTTTAGCGATGGCTGACGCTTTGGTTTACGCCCAGAACTATTGGCCACGGTTTATCGTAGACATCGGCACAATGACTAAAGATATAAGGGTAGCTCTAGGAAATTCCGCTTGTGGTGTGTTCAGTAATTCCGAAGCTCTTTGGGAGTACATGCTGGCTGCCTCTATGCACACGGGGGATAGGGTCTGGAGGTTTCCACTATGGGAACATTTTTCCAAATCTTTGACGGGCAATCCCGCTGTAGATGTGCAAACTGTAGGGAAAGCAGGGAGGCATAACTGCGGAGGTTGTTGTAAAGTAGCTGCGTTTTTAAACGAGTTTGTCCCGTGCGGAGATTGGATTCACTTGGACACCTTTGGTATCATGGCCACCGATGGCATTGACTACCCTTATCTTCGGAAGGGAATGTCCGGGAGACCCACTAGGACTCTAGTTGAATTCTTTTGTCAGTTGGTTTGTCATACCCAAGAAAGTAAAGAACCAGGAAAAGACATTATAAATCTTTAGAATTAAATTCGTAAAATGTAATTTGAGAAAATGTGATGACTGTTTTTGTACGATTGTAAATAGTACTGATATATTAAAGAATATCGAAACAATTACTGAGTGCTAAACTCTGATTTTTATATATTTTAAAAATGAATTGTTAATTCAGTGGTAACAATCGCTTTTTACAATAATAGTAATCATAAATAATAATGATACAATAACATAATATATTAAGAGAAAAAATTTTAAAGATAAAATATGTAAGAATTAAGATAACATAAGAATATAAAGTGTTCATTCTTGCCTGAATACTTAAAATGTTCAGAGATGTGTAAGTTGTTCCGCAGGTTACGTTTTCAATTTGTAACATGTTTATTCCATGTAGGTTGGTCACAAACAAACGGTCCATTGTGTACAAAATGCATGACCATTGTCGCAACATATTTTAAATCTTTAGTTAGCTGAAACAGAAACACAAATAGTAGTTTTAGAATAAATCACTATTAATTACATTAAATATTAGTTCTATCAGAAAGTAATGTTATTTAGTCAATAATGTGATTTCTGCGTATCCATTTATTTCGTCCTCTTCAACACTTTCAATCCGACAAAAAAAATTCAAAATTTGGATGATATATAAAATGTTACTTCCAGGTATTTTGCTTAAAACCCAATTGATTTTTATCGATGCGGCGTTGAAAATAAAAACTTGTTAAAAATTGATTGGTTTGAATTTAGTGTAGAAAAACGACATTACCTTATGGTCCCCCCAATATTATGAACGTTTAACAAAAATGCATAAAAATTCAAAATGGTCTGACATTTTAGTGTATCCTGTGTGTATACATTAATATTAAGTAATCCTTCCTTGTCAGTGTTAGCTTATAATTGCAATTTTTACTAACGTTATCTGCGTAACTAAAGTTTTACTATGCATTGAGGTGTACTATGATATGCTACCAGTAGGACACAGCATCTAAATGTAATTGGCAAATAACTACAAAAAGAAAAGATACATAGAATTGTGCATAAAATAGCATCTAGCCTTGATTAGACACTTCTAAGCACTACTTAAGATTAAGAAAATGTTCCATAGTCCTTGATACTAAAATCACAGAGTACTCTGTGCTAAAATCCTATCAGACAGCTCGACACTTTACCATTATTATACCTGTAGTCCTTCCAACAAGAGAAAAGAAATCTAAACCTAATGATCAACCAAGTTATCCATGAAAAACAAACTCCGAATATACAAGTGAATACTAATAATTCTACACACATTCAAAAGATTTACTTAATGCTCTGAAATAAGAGTCAATTAATTGTAAAAGAGCAATAAATTAAAAAAAAAACGTGTACATAAAGCTCAAAATTTTGAAATCAGCATGCAATGGTAATATAAAACTTACCTTAGGTGTTATCAAAAAATATTGTGACGTATTGGGTTGACTAGTGGAATCTACAAGCAATTCGAAAATTCGCCTTTCATTGTTAGCATCCATCCCTTGATTTATCTCATCAACACATCTAAAAGGCACGGGGGTTAATTCCTGCAAAGACAACATAAAAGTGGCAGTCGCCACAGCTCTTTCTCCGCCACTTTGCGTAATCGTATTCAATTCCTGCAGAGGCTCTCCGTTCCTGTATGTCACTTTAATGCTCAACCCATACTCGGCATAATCATTCTCGTTATCCCCTACATACAAAGTAACTTCTCCGGCACATCCCATTCTCTCATAAGCCGCTCCAAACTTCTCATTAATTCTACTTATAAGATCGTTTAACGGATTCAGCCAGTCGACTCGCACCTTATCCATGTTCGCAGTTAATCCTGCAAGCTCATTATTTTGTTCCACAAGCTGTTCTTCTAACTTCGCTATACTTTTTAATCTATTTTCATACTCATTCATTTCTCCATCATCTGCAGTATTTAAACAATCTATTTTAGTCTGCATGTGCTCCTTTTCCCCTTCCAAGTTCTTCAAATCATTGCTCAATTTATCGAAATATTCCCTAAATTCTTTAAATCCTTCATCGTCTGGCGTATAACCATTCGACAGTCGTTTTGCCTCTTGAAAAGCTGCCTTCGTTTGTTGCGCCACCCTTGCATAAACATCCTTTATCCGGTTGAAAGCAACCTCAGCCTCCTCACATCTTTGCCTCACATCCTTGATATTATTTTCTAAGAACACGACTTGGTTTTTCAGTGCACCCAACGAAATTCGCTTTAAGTCGTACTCTACGAGAATGTCTGAATAGTGTTTTAAAGCATTTTTCAATTTGCTTTGGGCACCCACAATTTTTTGCATGATTGCTTGTACTCTTCGACGAACTTCTTGCTCAATACTTTCAACACTGGTGTTGTCTTCCTCCATTTGCTGGATTCTGGTGCGAATGGAAGTGATCCGATTGTCGAATTCTTCAATTTGTCGCTGATAGACTTGAATGGAACGGATGTCGTTGCGTAGTTTGCTTAATTGTTGAGAGAGACCGCCGATCTGTAAGGATAGTAAATGAAACAATTCGTTATAAATAATTTTAAATTAAATTAAATTTTTAAAATTTACATGTTCAATGAGTAAAACTATATTCGAGAAAAAATCCAGTTCTCCAGGACTATATAATTCTACAGTTCTATTACATATATTTAATTAATTAATTAATAATTATTACCATCAAACTCACCTGTCCATTTAATTTTTCTATCTCCTCATCATCTTGTCCAGAAGATCCCTCAAGTTTATGAATTTGACCATTAAGTTCATCTAGTCTAGCTTCGTCCACAGAAATAGACAAAGTACCATTGGAACGAATTTCTGTCTGTGATGTACTTTTAGCCCCCGAGTAAATGGAATAATTTGTAGAATATTTATATTTATCTAACAAACAATACAAAACCAGTTAATATTTTTTCCTTTGAGATTATCAAATAAAACAACAGAGTAAGTAATACAAAATTTACTTACCACTAAAAAAATGTATTATCTGCCTAGGAATTCCCTCATTATTATTATTGGTAGCACTAGTCCCAATGGGGATATTATGAATCCCATAATTCTTACACAAATATTTCATAATTGGACTCGGAGCTGTAAAGAGTGAGTGTAAATAAGCATACAATCCAAATTGTTTGAGCTGCTCTATAGGAAGGTACGGTTGATACATTGCTGTGTTACCATCCCCCGAATGGACAACATTAATGTTATAATTATGTTGTTCCCTCACAATCTGCACCATTAAATTCATGTCCTCTTTTAAGGTGCAAGTGAAAGCTACCTTCTCCCTAGCTGGAACAACATTTTCTACGTATATCGCATGCTTTGGATTTAAGATGTTTATTTCCAACATCATAGGCTCATACACTTTTCCCTTGAAAATGTGCTTATTCTCTCGCAACCAAAGCGTAGCCTTATATGCATCTTGGTCCATTCTTCGTAACCATTCCAATCGTTGCTGCTTCACTTTCTCAATCCTCTGCATCTCATTTTCTAGTGCTCGCATTTCAAACGATTTATCTCGTTTCGATTTCTGAAATGCGTCTCTTTTGTTCTCAAGCATGTTAATAGCAGTGTGAATTTTTTCAACGTCATGATTAACTTTCTTGATTTTTTCTCTCATGTTTCCCTCTTCCCCTAATTTATCCAAAATATCCTGCTTGCTCTTTGCTAGGTTTTCCAACTTCAAATTCGATAAGTTCAATTCACTTTGCCGTTGCTGAAACTCTTCCAATTTCATACTTTTATATTCTTCCGCTCTCTTAATACCTCCATGCTCCTGTTTAATCAACTCTAACGCATTATTGTAATTGGCATCAACTTTTCGTACATTCGATTGCGTTTTCTCCAAATCTGCTTGAAGTTCTGTTACAACTCTCCTTACTTTGCTTATGGCAGCTTCCATAGGTTTCGTTTGAATTTTGTATCGCTCATACACTTCGGCCGCAGAATTTTTGTCTTTCTTCACCTCCTCACGTTTTTCCTGTAAGAGTTCGAAGTTCACCCAGGCAACTTTGCGGTCTATATGCTTCATGTTCGCCAAGTACTTTTTCTTCTTTTTGAAGTTGATCACTTTGCCTTCGAGTCTAACGTTGGCGTCCTTCATCTCCTGTAACCTTTGCTCGCTTTTACCCAAACTTCCTGTGAGGGCCCTTTGTCTCTCACCCTTCTCGATTAATGTCTGCTGCTTTTTAACAAGATCGTCTTTGCATAAGGCCACTTGTGTCTGCTTGAGAAGCTCTTGTTTGTTCATCTTCGCGAAATCTTGCACCCGGTCTTGGGGCAAAAACTGGCAAAGGTTGTCGACTTGTATGTTGTACTTGCTGATGAACTCATACACTTCCTTCGCGGGGACTTTTTTGCCGTTCACCTTCCAAGTATTGTGTTCTTGGATGTTGAACTCTCGGCTAATTGTGTCTGTTTCGCCTTCGACATGTCCATTTAAGAGGATTTCGATGTTTGCTTCGTTGCAGTTGTGTTTCACATATTCTGATATCTGGATGAAAAAATAAATAAATAAATAAATAAAAAAACACAAAGGAAGTAATGAATGCTTTCGTAAACTATTTGGAGCTAAAATATGTGCATGTGATGAGATTTAACAAATATTGCACAACTATGACTAAATGAAAGTTATGTCAGTTGTATAGTTTCTGATTTGAATTACGATGAATTTCTTTCTACATATACTAAGAATTTATTTAAATTAACAAAAAAAAAACACAAGATTAGTACTAATAATGTAAGGATAATAATAAATATAAAAAATAATTTATTTTTAATGAATATGGAGTTGAAAATAAAATTTCTAGTACTTTCTTGACTGTTTAATATTTCGTAAGGCTACCGGTTTCGCCGCTGCATTGCGGCTTCTTCAGACCTTTGTAGTCAGTATTTTATTTCTTGTCACTTTTATATTTGTTTTGTAAATCATCAAAACAAATTTAAAAGTGACAAGAAATAAAACACTGACTACAAAGACCTGAAGAAGCTGCAATTCAGCGGCGAAACCGGTATCCTTACGAAATATTAAACAGTCAAGGAAGTACTAGAAATTTTATTTTCAACTCCATATTCATTATATATCATCTTGACCTGGGGAATTACACATTTCAATTTATGTTTACAGTGACTAATACCTTATGTCCTCGTCCAACAACTTTTGGGCTTCCTCCTAATCCCAATATGATGGCTGCAACGATTGTCGACTTCCCAGTACCATTCGGTCCAACAATCATGTTCAAATTTGGACCAGGGTAAATTTCAGAGTAAGTGTAAGTTCTATAACATCAACAATTTGTAAAAAAAGTGGGAAACGAACTGCTTATACAATCAGTACTCATGTAAAATGTTACACATTCACCTGAATGATTACCTTTAAAAAACAATGAATTCAAAAATGGTCAACACTGAGTTGATGAATTAAAATGGGTAACAGTGATGTTGTTGCCTTTTGTATGAAGTAGTTCTGAGATTTTATGCTGATAATTATGAAACTATGAATGAATCCAAGGTCACTGTTATTCTTGTGGACAGAATTGATAACAGTGTGTCTTTTTATTTTATAATTCAGCTTATTGTCCTCCATTGATGATGTGATATAACAAAAGAAAACATTTGTTACGTCGAAGTGCAGGCGCATATGTGAGTGTTCTCAAATACCCGACGCTCTCTGTATATGGCCGGGCGCAAATTGGGACGCAGTTTGGTGAGGTAAGGTGACGTGACTCACCGTGAGTTTTGGAGAAACACAGAAATAAGACCAACAGTGAATGTTCACTCTGCGCATGAACATTCGCTGTTGCATTTATATCTGTGCTTCTCAAAAACTCACGGTAAGTCACGTCACTTCACATCACTAAACTGCATCCCAATTTGCGGCCGGCCTATATGGTTAAAATTTCTAGTGAAAGAAAGGTCGAGAAACCTATTAGTGTCAATAGTTTCGTTCTTGGTAGTAAAACCTTTTACTTACAGAAAAAACAAATAAAGAGTCAGAAACATACTGCCACAATATCGCATGATATGAGATACTATAATTCTTTTCCTTCATCAACATCATCCTAACCCGTTATCAAACTTCACGATCTTTATTTCGGTTAGAATAATTTAAGAAAAACTTTAAATGACATCAAAAAAGAAAATTAGTGTAGAATAAAACACTATTATGAATGCAGTTTATTTATGAAATAAAACCTATAAGATTAGCATTGTTTCAACTTTTAATATTTTAAGAAGACACAAACAAATAAAATTTAACTTACACGAAGTTACTCATAGAAACTTTCAGTATAGCTCCGGGTTTATACATTTTCCTTTTAAAACAGTGCTTAAACCAAAAGAATAAAAACTTTGCAACAAAATCTGCAATAACGAATTTTAACTTCTTGTATGAATCACTGAAAGATATTTTTGAGGTTAGGTTACATTTTTCTCAAACATATCAATAGCGCGTAGTTCTGAATATTGTTTATCTCTGTCTAACTAGCATCGTACGAATGTTTTCATTTCTTTCCAACGTAAAAACTATAAGCCAATCCGAAGCAACAAAATGCTAAATTACATTGTGATTGGTTGTCAAATAAAAAATAAATAAATGAAACCTTATAAAAAAATAAATCACTATAAAATAATTTCTACTGCATAGGTACAGAGAAGAAATTCAATAAAATCTTTATTGTACACAATAAAATCAAAATATTACAATATATTTCATAGTAACATTATTTAATAATAATTTTTAATCAAATGTTGTACTTAGTATATGTATAATATTATCATTTTTACTTAATACTGGTGCTTTTATATCATAACCTCGTACGAGTAGATACATAATAAGATTTACGAATTATGGCAGTGGCTTTATAATTGGTAATTGAGGGACTAGTTTCTTTTTTTTGCGTTTTTGCAATTATTTCAGTTCATGAATCTTGCGTTTCATGTACAAGTCCAGTTGTGAGTAATCCAGGAGTACGTTCCGTACCAATTCCAACATTATCGAAGGCCATTCTTTATCTAAGAGGCGAAGTTTGTTGATAGCGTTGGACATTTCATCTAGCATACCTCCGACATGGTGCCTTGCTTTATGTCTAAGAGCAATGTCCTCTTGAGGTACGATACCTTTCTTCCACTGCAATGCTTCTTTGCTCACGACGGATTGTAAAGCAGGGTCGGCGGTCATCAACCATTTTTTTGCATTTTCTTCGGCATTGTTTTGGTTAACATCAATTCTTAATCGAACAAGTAATGGTTGCAACAGAACGTCCGGAAGTGACCACAAAACTAAGTCACTAAGGCTTTTGTATTCTTCATTTGCATTTTTAATATCTTCTTCGGTAATCTCTTTTCCATTGATTACCCGGAGCCCCCAATGTGACAACCGGTAGATGGCGTAACTTTCCCAATTCTTCTCCACGATTGGGTTTCCTTCTTTATCAATCACCAAGGAAATTAATCCTTGTACCTCGGCTAATGCATTCAGCTGCCCGAAATGTTGAATGTTTGTCTCCTTGAAAACAAAGTTGTCCGCATTCGGAAATTTTTGCTTCAGTTTGTTTAATATCCCGGTGACATTATTGAAGTTGATGTAGTGAAAATGGACAGTATTCACATCCCCTGCCTTTAAGGAATTCCATGTCTTTTCGATGTACCGCAAGGCACCTTGTCCGTAGATGTTTAAATGCCTTCCCGCTATTTCAATGAGGTAATCACCGCCTTGCTCCCGTTCTCTGCCAGCAGAGGACATTTGCGGCGAAGCTTCTTTCTTCGGTTTGGCTGTAGCAGCACGGCTATGAACCTTTGCTGCAACTGCCCGAGAATTTATTGCACTTTTGATGGCTCGGTGTTTAACCTGGCCTTGGACTTTGCTTAGTTCCGCTCCTGTTTGTGGGCTCGGGAGAGTCACACTCGATAGTGATGCACTTGAAGAGATGACACTCGAGGAATCAGCGCTTTGATTCGGGTCCGTCTTGTTGGTGGTTTCGATTTCTAGCATTTTCCTGCAAATAATGAATAGACAGATAGACTATTTATGTTAATTATAAAATAAATTACAAATATTTTTTGAGACGAGTTCAAAATTGTTTGGTATTTAAGATGTGTAACATATATAAATCTATAATTAATTGAAGAATTTTCAAGTATAAATACTACATATATGAGCACATAAGAAAAGTTGGCGATCGGTAATATACAAATGTATATTCACATATATAAACAAATTCAATTTATTTTCTTCTTTCTGCAGAACATAGAGCTGCATTATGTCGGAAGGATCACAAAAGAAATAGCAATAAAGAACAGGGAGTAATAAAATCAACCATAAAACAGGAAGAAAATCTTTCTTGCACCAAAATATAAGTCTCATGTTATGCAGTACATAGTATCCACATTATTTAGATTCATCTGTACTTACTCTGGCATCGGTGAAGTTCCAGGAACAACATTTTTCTCATCTTTTATTGACGGAACTTCCACACTAACTTCTTTAACAGTAGTCTCCATAATTTTCTCTTCCATTTCACTGTCGTCTTCACTACTAGATTCTTCTTCATCCGAAGAACTTTCCCTACTGCTACTCGGCAAAGAGCTGACAGAACTATCCACATTAGGTCCAATACTCGATAGGCTGCCAGAAAGCTTTATGTAACTGTCTTTATTCATCGGTTCATTCTTCGATTCCATCTTATTTATAATAGGCACCAAAATAGGAGGTAACCGGAAAAACTCATTGCTTGAAGTGTTGCTTGATGATGTATTTTGTGAATTTTCAGTATCCTGAGAACTTGTCCGGGCCAAATGAAGTCTCTTGTCAGGCAAAACGGGTACTTTTATAGGTGGACCCCTTGGTTTCACCTTCATAAGCAAGTTTGTTCTGATTTCAGGCTTTGTAAGCGCAGTCAGAAATAGTTCGTTATCCGGATTTAGGTTCTTCGAGTTGTTGACTAAACCACTCTTGGTTGTGAGGCACTTTGTTTGTGACCTCAGGAGTTCCCAGTTGGTCCGGGCATTCGAAATCACTTCTTCTCGACGCACATTTAAAGATACATCGCTGGTTAAATCCATGAAGGCGACATTTGACGATTCTTTGTTCCGCCTCCAAGCCATCGCCGCTTTCCGGACTTGCTCGGTGACCTGCATCGAATTCAAATTGGCTAGTTGTGGCAAGTAGGAGACGAGGAATGAGACACAATCGCCGCCCAAAGAAACTGGGTTGTTATCGACAGAAATTTCTCTTATGAGTGTTGCTTTGGCAATGCTGCTCATATCTTCGACTGTGTAAATTTCGTTATTGCTTAAGAATAACTTTTGTAAAGTTGGGGTTTCTCCGAAACCTAGGAGTTTTTTTATTTTGTTCCGTCGCAGGTTTAGCTCTTGAAGGGATGCCAACCCTTGGAGGTCGTTGGTTCCAATGCATTTTATTTGGTTGCCGGCCAAGTTGAGGACTTTCAGATCGGTTAGGCTTGAGAGGCCGTTTACTATTTGGATTTGGTTCCCGTGAAGGTCCAGCACTTCGATTTTTATTAGTTTGTCTAGGCCTTCGATTTTTTTAACTCTGGAAACAATTAGAGTTATATGATGACAAAACCCTTCTTAGTTACTCAAATTGGTTGTCAATGATTGGAAAGGAAGGGGGGGTGCAAAAGAAGGTAGTAAAGACTACCGAAACGTTGCAAACATGAAGTAAAAAAGGAGTTTTCTCTTGCATCCCCCTTCCTTTCCAATCATCGACTACCAATTAGAGTTACATAGAAAATATATAAGGTGAATAAATTGCCTTTAATTTATATATTTAAGGCATAACAGTTTCGGCAAAACCTTTAGCCATCATAATTGTAATTAGAGTTATACTTGAAAACAACATTATTTATTCAATAACTAAACAAACAAGAAAATATAAGTATTATAATATAGTGAAATTAGTTTAAACCTGAACGTGATGGTACCCGAACTAATTTTCTGCTTTCACAGTTTTCCGTTTTACAAAGTATGTATTTTGTATCAAAAGTATACTCCGTTCTGAAATTTATTTTCCGTTTGTCCAGGTTTCCGACATATAGAGGGCACAGTTTTTACTGTAATAACGTAGTAAGATTTTGAACATTTAGATAGTTTTTGCATTGAACAATAATGTCATTATTGTATTTTAACCCTTCGGTACATGCGCTCCGAAATGTTGCGCGAGCACACGCGCTATATGGTGGAATCGACCGCACTAGACTAGAGCACCTGCCAGGTACACAAAGTACTACAAAATCAGTGTAAAGGTAATGGCACCACATCCCCTATTTATAGTTTCCCAAGGCATATCTAGGAGCTAGTGGCATTTAAAAGAGAAATAAACGTGTTAAAAGTGAAAATAAAAAAGTGCGGTCTTTTCCACCAATTAGCGTGTGCTGAAGGGTTAATCAAACCAAAAGCGATTTAGCATATAGCTTATAGTGTGGGTTTTACAATTCTTTACTTAGATTATTGTGGGATAATGAGAGATTAAGTAATTTAATGTTATTCATATTAATATGTATGTACATATAAAGTAGTGGTTACCTATTTTTCCCCATGAGAAGAACTCGTAAATTCTCCAAGGTGTCCAAGGAGCATATCTTCTCTAACTGATTATCATAAATATCTAAAAATACTAAAAAAGGAAATCCTTGTTCCTTTAATCCCTCTAAATTGTTCACTAAGTTGTGCTGCAGTGAGAGTAGTCTTAGTCTAGGCTCCCCTTCTATAGCAGGGATCGTGGTCAGTCCTCTTCGGTCGAGGCTAATCCTATCGGGATTCTTCTCCTTTTCCACATCAGTGCGTGAAATGAGAATGCTGCCATCTGGGTGCGACTGAAGAAGTATCGGGTCACAGGTGGGTGCGGCATCGTCGCTCTTCTTGCTGCCGCTGCCCGAACTAAGGGTGCTGTGCGATCTTTTATAAAGTTTCTTTGCGTTTTCGGGCGTGGGTAGGGCTGGCCCGATTGTCAGGAAGTTCTTGTCTGGTTCGGTGCTTTCATGGTCCACAGTGCCTACTTTGCCTTGTATTCGGAAGGCTCTCTTTTTTTCCTAAACATTTTATGTAACGAACATTCAATAAAGCTATTGCTTGACTTACATCATTTAAGGATAGTAATTGTTTATTTGTTTAGAGTCAAAGTTGCACATAAAAGGTGTGTACAGAAATAAAATGTAGAATAAAAGTTGGGAACACCATAATATCAGAGTTTAAATATGTGCTAAAACGTTGATAGATTGGCCTGTCCTTTCATCAGTTGAATAACAATCATTTTTACATTACATTACAGGTTTAGAATGGGGGGTTTAGTTCAGATTTAATTTAAATTCTATATCTGAAGAATTTATAATTATAGCATGTAAGTACAAATATGTAACAGATAGTTCAAATTGGATAACTATATACCGGTTTGACCAGAAGTGACAAGAAATCTCTTATTTAAATAGGAAAACGCAACTTTTTTGTTGAAATTCTTAGGTCCTTCGCTCACGGGTCGACTGGTTTGCAACTTAAGTTTGAAATCAGTTGTCAGTGAAATCGTTTGACAACCTTGCACGTGAAACAAAATAGTAGTTCAGTCGACCCATGAGCGATCTCCTATGTTGTTTCACGTGCAACGTTGTCAAACGATTTCACTGGCAACTGATTTCAAACTTAAGTTGCAAACCAGTTGACCCGTGAGCGAAAGGCGTTAATCTCCATGTTATTCTGAGTATAATGATATGTTACATGTTAATTTTGGAATTGTCACTTTGATATTTTTTTCAAGTTTATTTTAAAATATGGCAACTTTAAAATCGGTTTAAACTGTTCTTATAAGTTTCAGTTATTGATATAAATTGATATCATTGCAAAACATTAGTTAATTTTAAAATTAAAGCATTTTTATGTTTTATTTCAACAAAAGCCGATTTTTTTAAATGGAAAAACCCCAGGACACCAAGATTTTTAAAAAAACCGCTTCCATACTAACAAATTGATACCAATATCATGTATTTTTAAACATGGCAAAACATAGAAAAAAAATTAAAGAAAACTGTATACTTAGTGCATCTTCTTGAATTATAAGTTTGGTTTTTAATTTGTTTCTATTTTTTGCCAAGTTTACAGACATATGATATTGGTAACAATTTGTTCGTATGGGAGCAGTGATTTTAAATATCTCGGTGTCTTGGGGTTGTTCCATATAAAAAGTCCACTCTTGTTGAAATGAAAAATAAAAATGCTTTAGTTTTCAAATTTTCTAATTTTTTGCAATGATATCAATTTATATCAATAACTGAAACTCAGAAACTCTGTTTTAACCGATTTTAAGGCCTCTAGATTCCAAAGTAAAATTGAAAAAATATCTAGGTGACAATTCCAAAATTAACAAATGACATATCATTATACTCAGAATAAAATGGAGTTTAAGAATATCAACAAAAAAGTTGCATTTCTCTATTTAAATAACAGATTTCTTGTCACTTCCGGTCAAATCCGTTTTAGAGCGTATGACAAATATACCAAAGCTCATTAATTTATCTCTCAAAACAAAGAAACTATAGGGGTGCCCCACATTTCAGCACTACCCAGTATATGAGCTGCCCAGTGCAATAGTGGTAAAAGCCACAAAATTTGAAAATTGAGATTTGACCGTGAAATGAATGCGAATTATCGTCTTTGAAGAATACACTGCAGGCCCAAACCATAACTGTATTAGATACCATATTTTTAAGTTATCGTGCACAAACATTACGTACTAAACTTCTTATTGAAACATACAAAAAATTTCACGAGGTATTTTCTAGCAAAACTACTGTGTGTGTGGCTTGGGCATCTATTGCGCTGATCGCCTCATTTTATGTAGCTATTGGATTGTGTCTTTGTTATTCTAAAAGCTTTACTAAAAGTTGCAAACAAAATATCTATGCTGTAACATTCCATAAGTAAAGTTCCCAAAAAGATTACAATACTGCTAAAGATTAATAGGCTCCTGAGTGCTCATGTTCTTGAAAAGTATCGAGGAGTCAACGGTGATAGAATACACGAGTATTTCCACAGCACTTACCGCAGAGGCAGCACTACTGCTAATTGGCATTTATATGAACCAAAACAATTCATTAGCACTCAATTCAAAAGGGCAACCATGGTGTTCGCGACTATTGCCCTCAAAAGCCCCATTTTGACCCTTCTCTCGCCCACTGACACAATTTGTTTGTTGTGGTTATGTAAAGCAGGTCCATAACCTCATTTCGTGACAGTGACAGATCTGTCAGAACGTTTATATTTCAATCGATATTTCTTTCAAACATGAGTTTAGCAAGTGTATTCTCCTCTCTGAGGCTGCAAAAAACCGTGCCGGCGGCCGTTCAATTACTTTCGTCACGAAACTATGCGAAAAAAGACACCAGTGGTGAGTTTTTTTGTTTAGTGTTTTACAGTTTGAGGTTATGTTTCTGTAGAATTACATTTGAATAAATTGATTGCAAATGAAATAAACTAATAAAAATATCACGTAATAATTTGCATTTTGAGCCTTATAATACGCCTTTTCTGTTTTAAATATTCTTTACGAAGTTGTCAGTGTGAACTCTGCGAATGTATTGCATTACGTTTGTAATATAAAAATTGTTTTGTACTTACTAAGTATGCTGTACAGAACATTATCATTATTTTCTATTTTATTTAAACAAAAAATTATCATAATTAGAATACGATAGAAATAAATAGATTCATTTTTATTGATTATGCATTATTAATGTCTTAAGAACATTTTTACTACACATAAGACATACTGGTGAAGTCTCCTCATTGTGAAGTTCTATGTTATTTATGTGTTTAATTAATAATAAGTCGTAATGTTTTGTTATTTTCTTTTTAACAATTCATCCGGACTTCATTTACAGCGGTTAGTATGCTGGGTGGTGCTCTCAAGAAGAAAAAAATGGGTAAACTAGGGCCCATGGTGGAGAAGAAACTGATGCCGGTGGAAACAGATACAAATCGGCTTGTGAACTATGTTTGTGGCTCGAACATTTATAAGACTGGGGAAGACGTTAAGCTTAAACCTGATAGTGAGTATCCTGAGTGGCTGTGGAACATCAGGACGGGTCCAGCACCAACCCTTGAAGAAATGGATCCAAACTCAAAGGCTTATTGGAGGCTTATACGAAGACACGCGATGAAGAGGAATAATAAAATTGCACAGTTGAAGAACTTTTAGCTCACTCTTTTATTTAAGACTAAATAATTAAAATCATTTTGCAATGAAATGTATTATAGTATTTTTATGTTGTGAATAAGTGTTGAATAAATAAATAATGTTTGTAATTTTTCTGTACTATTAGCTGACTAACTGATAGTGTATTTAAGGTTCTTTCCAACAGCTCCATTTGATAGTTTTGTGATAGTTTTATGTACGATACAGGGTCGGCCCACTAGTAAAATCAGTAAAATATATGGTAACTTCTAAATGTTTGATCGACCCTGTACAGTACATTGACGATACAAATCCTGCTGTTGGAAAGAACCTTTAATTTCTGGCCAACGTCGTTACTGTCAGAAAGAACATTGGTCTTGTAATGTTGGTTGCCTAAAAATCCCAAACTCAAGTTTTTCCAAATAAATGCGTGCTTTCTAAATATGCACTGAAAACTTTATAAATTTTGCTTAGAAATCGCGCCCAACGCGAGAATTTCGCAATAAAGCGCCATGCAAATGAATTAGCCAGTGTTTGAAGGACGCACTAAATTATTTCCCCGACTAAAAGGCCTAAAATTGGCAAATTAATTGAATGTTGGAGTGCCGGAGCGCTAGGCTGTGTATTTCTTATTGATTTATCTTGCTCTTGGGAGAGAGGAAAAACAGCTATCGCCTATAATAATTAACCCGGCATATAGCGGGTGTTTAAATTGAAGTGGCACTTAAATGAAATCGAAATCTTCCTTTTTTATTTCACAATAATGGTAGCAAATGATAATCTCTCTAAAATGTGCAGATATAAAGCGTTCTTTATGACTATAATTCATGCAAGTGAATATTTGCGTTGGCCATTAAGCGCCATTTTTTCTCCTGCCAACTTATTTATGAGTAGATCCCGCTTAATCGAAAATAAAAATCGGTCTTGATTGCGGACCCCAACTGACCCAGGGTCAAAACTGATTACCTAAGATCTATCAGGCTACTCGTGCTTCCATGTTTGTTTGATGCGTTTTATATGTTAACAGCACGCTATTTTCCAAATATATCGCGGATTCCAACATAGATCGGTCGTGAATTAAAGTTTTATTTTATGGTAAAGTGCCTGTGGTGGACTAATTCAATTAACAGGGAGAGTCTACACAATCCAGGTATTTATGCAGTTGTAATAGTTACGATAGTTTTAACTATGTGGTTATAGCCACTATTAGTCGAGGCATTTACATTTCATGAAACGTACTCATGTGTGCAGAGCTAATGTTGAAGATGGCCAAGTTGAATTGAAAACCCTTCACACAGAATAATCTTCAATAACCACGTGCGAGTATTGCGGTTATAATAATGATGTTACCTATACAAATATTAAATTTCTAGTTATGTAGTTCGGACTCGGAGCTTTAGGTAGTCCCCACAGTGGTTGAAGAGCTGTGGCGCTATGAGACGCTGCAGTAATTAGGAAGATTGGACTCGAGAAGTCAATATTAATTTGCATTCCTCCAGGATATCAAAATCCTGGAGTGCATTTCAACTATTCACCTCCATAACTTAAGCCGCCTCGCTAATAGACGATAACTCATTTATGTCCTGCCAGGAAACCAATTAGCAATAATTGTGCCCACATATATATAGGTACGCCGAGACCTCACATGTTTAGAACTATAACATGAGAATCCTGCTCTCGTTAATTTGCATATTTATTGAAAAGATACGTGGATACTCGTAAAAGCTATCGTAAAACAATTAGGCTCCGCTCAAGCGGCAGCGTCGACCGATCAGAACACTCATATTGGGTCTAATCAAATTTTGCTTTTGTGATTTCTATTCGAATTGTCCCGAATCCGGGGCTTTGATTTTGCCCCAATATGTAGCTAGTTTTTTATTGCCCTTTATTGAGCTGACTTGCTGAATTCGTTAAATTTCCCTCGATACATTATGTACATATAAATTGAACTTTATTGTTCAAGCGTTAATTTGCGCATGCGGTAAACGAAAATTATGTAGAGACTTTACACTACTGCTCAGCGATGACAGATTTGTAGCCTCAGTTGAGTAGAGCAAATTTACACACTTTTAATACCTACTCCTATGTAAATTTTCATTTTTAATCTGTAGATGTGCATACTGGGTCAAATGTTGGAATTACGTACCCTAAATATTAATTTACAGTTGTTAGAGCAAAATTTTTGTTTGGTATTTAAATTTGCAAAATGATTTCTGCTCAAGAATCTAATACCTATACAAATATTCAATATAGTGTTACGAGATAATATCTCACACATATTATGTGAACTTCAATTTTTGAAATAAATTAATTCTATAAATCTATATGTTATCACGTTTAATCGATTTTAACAGATTATTTTGTCACGTTACACATGAGATTTCGTTAGGGAAAGAACAAATTCTGTGTGGTCCACTATCCTTATTAACACTACATCAAACACCAATCTATTGGTGTTAGTAATAAAAATAAGTAAGTATAATAAACTGTGTTTGTGGTTATAAATATCAAGGCTTTTGAGCGAGTTCTGTTGACGCTAAGATCTTCCGTTTTAAATAAAATCTTAAGTGCCTGTATGTGGCAACCGATGAAGTTCGAACTGATAAAATCGGGAAAGAAAAATAAATAATAATAAAAAAATGTTAGACACTCCACGTGCGTGTTTTCCAATAATTCTACACGATCTATTATTTATTTACAGTATGAATTGCACCCAACTGACAATAAGCATCTATTATTTGTCGCAGCCACTGTTTCATCTACAAAATATGATATTCGACGAAGAACAGCAACACTCTGACACACATTTGAAAAACACATACATCTTGATTGTATAAATACTAATTTAAGTGAAGTGGCTCGACAAAGTTTAAAATTAAAACATTAAAATCTGAAATAAAAAAACTACAGTGACAGTTATAAAACAGATGAAGTTACATTGTTCTAATCTTAAACACCTGTTGTTAATATATATTAATTTATACTAATAAGTAATAATGCTCATTAGGCGCAACTACTGTCATAGTAAATGTAAATTAAAAAGATTTTCTTATTATATTCTCTATTTATAGATTGTTAATACATGGCATTAAAAAAATTATCAGAAAATGGGCTATTCGTGAATAATTCAATCAATGTTGAAATGATTTTTATCATTACCAACAAACTTATATAATACTTTCGTTAATTTTCTCTGACATTCGGTTGTGTGTGTGTCTAGTAATAGAGAAGACCGTGAAATTGTGAATCACAAGTTTAGACAACTTAAGATAGGCATGAGAACTTGAAAAAATAGACAATCGGTTGCTAGGCAAGAAGGAGACGGTTGCTGCGGACAATAACAAAAAGCTGAGCGTTAGAAGTTTGAAGGAAATAAAAAGACGAAGTAAGTCAGTAATGAAGAAAAGGGAAATTAAGAGTAAAAACTGACTAGTGCCCAAGTAGTGGAGCTGCAGCTCTTCTACGTAAGTCAGATCTTATAATTCAAGTAAGATGATATTATCTTGTAATCATGTGATCTTGTTAGTTTGTAAAAAGTTAGTCTAAAAAGCAATGCATTAACTTCAAATTCTCAAAGAAAATTTTAAATTCGCCGTGTGACAAAAATGGACATAAAAATTAAAACAAGAGAGTGTAGTTTTTTAGGTATCTCCTCGGCGTACACGTTTTTAAAACATTTAAAAGTTTAGGTAAAACTCATTATATCAACTTGTATATGATCATCTCTGTTCCCCGTTCTCATTATCTCTGTACCTCCCTCTCTTCTACTACATGTACAGATATTTGTCTGTATATTTTGTTAGTATAAACCCAAATTATTCCTAGCTTATTTTTAATAAGTTGCTTCTATTTTAAAACATCAAACCCCCAATAGATCTACCAAAAGACACTTTAATTAATTTCGAAATGTCGCAGGCCTTCCAAGAAAATTGCCACTTCCGCAATTCATAGGCAAAAACTTCAGCGGGTAATTGTTTTCTCCCGCTCTTCGTCCACATTTCGTTATTATATCCTGCGGAAGTGGAATTTCCAAATAAAACAGCAAAAATTATAATTAAAAATTATAAGCGGGTGACAATTTAATCTTATATCTCGACTTTTCTGTTTACTGCTTTTCTTTCGTTGTATTGAATAAATGCAATTTGAGAGCAATTCGTAATTGAATAGTTTATCACAAAATTTCGTTTGTGCTTCGTCTAGGTTTATTTACAGTAGTCTAGACTTTATGCCGGGGCTTTTCAGGTGAACGAAACGAAATTAATTTTCCCTTTCAATCTGGGTTAAAAGTTGCATAAAGTGTTCTAACTAAATTTAATTTAATACCTTATCGCGCAAAAGCACCACGTGCTTAGAGTGTTTTGCGTGGTCGACAGTAAAAGTTCTTTCTGAAGTTTAATTGCCACTATTTATTATTAAGCCTCGGAGGCGCCGTTATAATAGGTTTTTTGAAACTTTGCGAGCATGCATCACAAAGTAATTACCAGAATCAGACATCAATTGAAATTACTTTATCCAATGCATTTTTTACTTCTAGTTGCTTTCCCTATACTTGCACAATTGGCGGAGGCGCGTTGTCGAAAGTTGGTATGTAGAACATCATGTAACTACTAGTTATTGCCGTGAAAAATCTGTTTCATTTCATTTGTTACCCATGTTGTTGTGCGAGAGTTAAAATAGTCAGCGGACTGTCGCAAATCGTTTCTACGGGCAAACGTTTAGTCCCTTAATTTAAAATTTGTGTTATATAACTGACAGTCAGAATGCAATGACTTACCACAAGGACAGCAAATATGTTCACAATATTATGTATATTCAAACGATTTTAAAAACATTAAACGTTAAACGAATAGGATTAGTATCTTTTTTTGGTTTCTGTTAGTGATGGCTCTCAGTGATTTGCCAATGTTATTCAATTTATAAAAACCTGACTTTATTATAACACTAAACTCAAAATCATGGACACATAAACATCTTGCCGAGTACACATACATGAATACATTCTACGATATACTCGTGTACATCACATAATCTTACTGTATACAAGAATAATCTTATATATAATTTATTAATTTAATACTTAGTATTTATAGTAATGTAATTTACAATACATATTTGAATCAGTAACGCAGATGTTCCTTTTGTATGATTCCCAAACACTGGTACATTTTACTACGAACTTCGTTCAGCAACATGTTCATCGCATTCATTGTATTTTTGCCCTGTTTCTAAACTCTATCGTCCTTATCGTAGGATATTGACTCGATCAGCATCGGCTTGCTGGCGACAACTTATTTCATCAAATCTTTAATCGCAGGCACTTGCTTCTTTGGCTTTTAATACACGTTGTCTATTAATTTTTTCTGCTCTTTCATTGCATGACATTGCCGCCTATAACTTTTACGTATATGCACATTCCAAAGTTCTTGATTCTCCATCGCATATCCTCACTTTTCGAAAATTCGCCAGATTGCCTCTAAAGCTCCAAAATGGGGGACTTTAACTAACTGTTATTGTATAATTTACACGTTTGGCTCCTGTTTAGGCCCCAATAGGGCTCTAAGACGCTTAATTCTTTCCTTTCAAAAATGACAGCAGTGTAGATGATAAGTCGCCTGCGCTAGAGTTTGAAACATCAAAATTCCGACTTTTAGCTTCAAGCTTGTTTATACGGGGGGTACTCGCGTCCCTTTGGTACGAAACAAATTATTCGCTAAAATAAACGATTAGAGCAAAACAATAATTTATTTCGTTGCTTTTTACTTTGTTGATGCAAGTAGTTAAATTCTCCCGTACAAAACCCATTGATGTTCTTTAAAATGCGATTTTTTCATAGTGGCGCAACCATCAACACGCACTCACCATAGAAATCATGTTCCTTAAAATGGGAAAATTACCGACTGACGGACGTACGTACATACGTTACAACGGTAATTATGTTTGCAGATTTTTTAATTAATAGAAGCACGTTAATTTAAAGTAGGAACATACGTAAATTAATAATCTTGAGCGACACATTCAAGTGCACCCGTGTGCTCCTAATCTAATAATTAATTTAATTAAACCACTAGATGCGAAACATAAAGCTGCGAGTAAACTAATAAGGCAAGCATCTGCAAGTTCGATCTATTTATCAATATACGCTCATTGTCTCTAAAGTCTAGAGCCCTAATGCACGTTTGCAACACTTTGATATTAGTGTCTAGACTTTTTATTTCCGATTTGGCAGAAGAAAATTAATATCTTCAGGTATAGAGGAGGGGGAGTAATAATTAATTTTTATCGTCTCGTTAGCGAGAATGTAATGCGATTAAAGGAGGTAATTGCGAAGCTCCGACAGCGAATCAAATGCTACAAACTATAAAAATAAAAGGTATGGGAGAGCGGAAAATGGAGAAGAATTAAATGGAATTTTACCAGCCTTCACCGCGAGAAAATACGCGATAGAATGTTGGGGAAAAGAAACGAAGGAATAACACACTTTTAAGGAAATGTTTTCTTTTGCATTAAAGATTCACATGGGTGTACACTTGAGCGACAAGAATAAAATCTTTGGCAAATCGCGTCGAAAGTACTTTTGAATCCTCAGTCTGCGAAATTCATAGGGATCCTTAAATTTTTTGATGATTTTTATACTTACACAAAATAAATAAAATATAGTCGTTAGGGCGAGTACATAAGTATTTGATTATGGAATAAACGATTTGAATAAAAATTAAAGCGAGACAAAATGCGGTCACAATTTAATTTATGAACCATTATCGTCAGTCATGTTCCCAATAAAGTCAACAAGCATAAGAGAGGAAAAACTAATGACGTTTTCACGATTTTTTAATGGCCTTCTCTGTTATAGCACAACAGACGTGGAATCCGTACATTTATTTCTGAAACCTTTAAACGTTTCAGTAAAAACTAGGTATGTGCTAACATTTATTATTACACTCACAGATAAAACTCTATTAAAAATGACTGTTGAGTAAGCAACGCAATTCCAATTAAAAACTCTATTTGTCCAGGAAAGTTATTCGCGCTTTCTCCTCCTTTAATAGCACTTGGGATTGTAGTGAGTAGCATAGATTTCACTTTGGATATTCCGTAAAAGAAGCTAAAGGAGCCGAAGAAACAAATTAAACGACTGCGAACGTAATTTCGTTCTCCTTGAGGCTTGTTTGTGTGGCTGACTTGGAATGCACAATACTCCAACGCTGTGCTGTACAAGGTCTGGAGCGTTGCATTAAATTTGAGTTAGGGGTGAAAACCGCCCCATTCAGGACGCCTTGTCGTGTCGCAAGAAGTTTCTTTCATTAAGGCGTCAAGACCACTGCCTCGTTTGGAATTGAGAGCTTCTGGAGGGAACTTCTAGGTCCCCGAAAAGAATATTTGAGACCTGCCGTGATATCTGGGTGTCAGCTTAGGCCACTATATTTTGAAAGGCTTCCTTCATTTTCATAAAAAAGGACGTATAAAAATAACTTCGATAAAATATTCAGATGCTGAAATGTAAGGGTAATATACAGTCAAGGGCGTGTCAGGTGCAATTTTTTTGAAATAATATTTGGATATTTAAAAGCAATTTTGTTTTATGCATGGTCGCGATGGTACTTATCACGGAAATATCTTGAAGAATATAATATATCTCATATACATATAAATTGAGAGAGCATACGCATTTCCGGAAGCTACTAACAAATTTAACATAAACCATGGCTTGAGGCGACCAAATATTAGGGGTATATTCATGTTGCACCCTAACTAATTATCCAGTAAGGCTTTGTATACGCACATTGTTATGACAATGTTTACAATTTCTAAACATACATTTTACACGTAGCTTTAAACAGAAAATTTCCTGCTTTAGCCACCAAAGTCTTCGCATCTTATTCAAATTTAAATTTTAAAATGCGTCTAAGGATTTCAGAAGTTAGGCAAATATGCACATGCAAATGTGAGGCATTACATTTTCCATTTGCATGCAAATGGAATGTTCTGAAAGGCTTCGATGCGTTTGTTAAGAAGAAACTAATTTACCTCTGAATCCTTTTAACTTCCAGCACCTCTGTGTATTATGGCACCTGAAAGAGAAAATTAATTTCATTCTATTCATCTTAATTTCCTAGTCTAGACAGCTTCGCGCTTGGCGCTAAACATTCGAAAACAATACGGAATGATTAATAGATCGGGGATTCACATAACGGGAGTGAATGCACATTCTTACGGCAGAAGCGTTATAATACTACACCTACACGAAGATACTATAATTAGATATTAATTAGTTGTCTATTCATTGAGTATAAGTACTGTTGAAGAGCTAGTCAAGGAGTAGATTAGTGTATTATTTTATTTAAAAACACTTGTTTTAGAAACCAAATTATTATCAAGTCAAATCGTTCACCCTATCTTTATTAGTAACTAAACGAACAATTTCCGCAACGTATATAGACAAATGTGTAGTAAAGTTTATAAATGGCTTTACTTTTAATTTTTTTTTATTTACTAATATCAAACGTCGGATACTTTTCTAACAGTCATCGAAATTTCGAGTAGTACAATAGGTTCTTTCCATCAACACGAGTTGATAGTTCAAGAATTATGTACAAGGTCGACTAAGGATCAAAATATAGGCAACCAAACATTCAAATGTATAGAATTACCGTATGGCGACGAAAATTTTAGAATGGACCGACCCTGTGCAGTACAGTAAGCTTTTTTAGAATATAGACAGATCCTTGGGTATAGGCAACTCTATTAACAAGCCCCTCTCCAGCCGACGTCTCAAGCTGCATCCGAGATTCTCCGAGCGAGCTGAGTGTGCGGGTCGTTGGTGTGCGGCAACGAACGTGTGCGGACACACGTCGTTGGGTCACACGTTCATTCAGTGGTACTGGCCGCTCTTTAGAGCTTCATCTCGAATACAGACTCGATGCTAGGTACTGTA
>JAWQRP010000619.1:0-25522 GCA_033557875.1 Quadriops clusia
TGATTACGTTTTTACTATGCACATAAAGGGTATGTAAATTTTACAACAATTGTTTACATATCCTCTGATTCTTTAAACTTGCAAAGGAGAAACGTGAACTGAAACGTTCAGTGCAGGCTGGGTATAATTTACATGGGATTTTTAATAGATATTCTGAACCCTAAGGTGATTTCGCGCACAACGATACCAATATAGCTAGAAAAAATTTAGTTGGTTGCTAATTGATTTCTATTCAAATCAAACAAATCCACGTCTGTTTTAATTTATAGTAAAAAATATTTTGATATCCATTTGCCAACATTCCTCCGATATTTTCATGTAAATAGGTATATTATTTTATAAATGATATCGTCCTATCAGGTATTCTTCAAATTGTGTAAAGAAAGTCCATAAACTTTGTATTTCTATATATTTTTAAAAAGAAATAATACATGAGAATACAAAGTTTATGGACTTGTTTAACCCAATTTATGTTATTTTATTTCCGAAGTTATTTAGAAAATGGTCGAGAAAATAATTTGGTGTGTGTGTACTCTTCTACATGGCAACCAATAGGATCATTGACAAAATTAGAAAAAAAAACTTTGGAGAAATCATTGACACTAATGATGTTCAGGATAGTGTTTAAATTAATTATTATCACGAGTTAAATAATTCAAAAATTATAAATCCAAAATTTAGACAAACTATATACATCCAAGTCAGAAGTTTTTCACACACACACTACGGTTAAAGTAAACCGCTTTAGATAATTTTTTAAATCTTTAATACAGATGTTTTCTACAATGGGTAAAAGAACCAATACTGAAACGACTATAAATCTGAACTATCAATTGTTGACTTATCGATCAATGGGTCCAGTAAGCTTGTGAGAATATGACCGATCGGATCAAGTTGTTTTAGCGGGCATTTAAATTTATCTCCAATTTTTTCTTTTACTTAATTTTCTAACTTAACTTTCTTTTTTTTTACACCTTCCACGTTGTCGATTCCTAATCAGCATCATATTTCTATTGGAATAGCAACATATAAATATAAATTATAATCAACTTATTTCGATTATTTACAGGGATTCACCGTAGCACTCTTCTATTGCTTCCTAAACACCGAAGTGAAAAACACCATTAAGCATCACTTTAACAGTTGGCACACCCATCGAACCTTAGGGTCCAGAAGGAATCGCTACAGCAGTCGTGACTGGTCCCCTCGATCAAGGGATAGCATACGGTAAAAATGCTATTAACTAATGTTTAACTATTTTGTTTCACTATTATTTGTAGTAAGTTAATTCTGTGCTATGGTTTCGTCTTTCTTAGTTTTTCTAGTTTAGAAAAATAGGGTGGTTTATTAGAATTTCCGTTATTTACACGTGTTGTTTTCAGTTTGTATCAGGGTAGTAGTATATTTAAAAAACGCGAATCCACATGCTCTATAGGAACAACAACAACCTTGGTAACCATTCCTGCAGGCAAGGTTATTAATCAAGTTAGGAGTCCGCTGCTGCCACCTGGCGATATTGGCTGAGACAGGTCGCCACGGGAGGATCGCAGGTAGCCACTCTCCTTAATAATAACTTTCCAAAGCACTTTTTAAATGTTAGGTTTAATGCAAGGGATTTCGCTTTTATTGTAGGGCAACGATGGACACCCTTCTGGAAGAAGAAGGGGTGGCTACCCTGGAAGAACTCTCTCGTGGCGGAGTTGCCATCGCCAACACAGCGGAAACCTCTCTGAACAAAATTGAAACATCTTTACAACAATAACTTACATAATCAGAAATATAAAGCTTACAAATGAAGAAATTTGCCATATAGATGGAGGAAAAGACATTGCCGATGAAGAAATAAATCTTACAGATAAAAGAAATTCTTACATAAAGAAAATAGAAAATAGAACTTCCTAATTATGTACAATTCAACTCAAAGAATTTATTATATACTGAAAATTAATGTCTAAAAATCTGTACATATTTAACAAATTATTTTTTATATTTGTACATTTTAAATAACATTCTGTAACAATTTCTGACATAATAAATAAAAAAAAAAAACAGAATTAATATGTTCTGCTACACTTACATTTACAAAATGTAATGTAATATACGGAACAAAAATGACTGTTAAAATAACTGTTAAAGCTATTATTATTAAAATAATAAGTGTTTATGCTATCATTAATTACTTTGATTTCCTGAGCACAAGAAATGTCTAATAAATAAATGTACCATACATACCTTACAGTGCTGTATTGTCAAAATTGCTGTTCTACAACAATTACTGCCTGTTACTCCTTAAGTCATCAATGATAAATTTGTACAAAAAATTTGTTTGTTAAAATATGATAATCTGGCAAAACATGTGTAAGTCACCATAGATTGTTCTAATTTACTGGCTGTATATACTAATTTACTTTAGATCACTCAACTATTACTGATTGTACTAATTTATTACAACTGATTTTTAATGTATTTATGTGGAAAAATAAATTTATGAAAAGAAAACAAACAAATAAAACATTTCCTTTGAGTTTCTATATTTATTTCTTTATTTACTTATCTTCAGTTTTCATTAATTTTTTTGCTCCTGAACATACCTACATAGGTAATTCATGTAGGTACTTATATAGCTCTTACAAAAACAAAACAAACATTTTAACACAATCTACCTACTATGCCAACAGCGGAAAATGTTCTTTTTGGATATACACAGAAATGAATAATGTATTGCAACTTAATAAATAATAAATAGTACTACATAACGAGAAAACAATAAAAATATTATAGAGAACAATTTTTCAAACAGGTGATCACTACTAATTAAACATTGTTATGTACATAAATAAATTGCAATTATAATAGCATTCAATATAATTTAACTTAATATCTGACTCGTGTCGCTTTCTCAAAGCAGAAAGACTATATTTTGGAGTCGGATCTCCAAGTGAGGTTATTGTTTTTAGGTACGAAACTGTGCGAGAAGTTGCACTCAAGCTGGTTCTTGCAAAACTTTCCGAATTTGCAGGGTTTAGGGTGGTAGAATGTGCATTGGGGATTCGTGCACTGAGGGTAATATTTACAAGTCTGGAGAGAATTCTTCGCTAGGTGAATCGGAGTGGCAGGAGCAATAATTCTTGATGCTGAAAAATTTAAATTAACAGATTGAAATTTTCATCAAAGAATAGTTTATCAATACAAAAAGGAATGTAATGTTAAATATCTAATACTGTTAGAAATTAAGTATATATTTTAGAAGGTACTTACCAACTGTCTTAGTTAATATGCCCCCGTGGCTATAAGGACAATCCCTTCTTGTACATGAACTTTCAAATTTGCATGTTGGGTGGATAAACAAACATTTCTCTCCAAATTTGCAAAGAGGGAAAGCTTTGCAAGAAGAGCTTGGGTGCACAAATTCGCACTTTGTGCCTTGCCTACAATTAGGCCAATACTTGCATCTCTCTCTATTTTTCGTGTTAAGTAGGGATGGCACAATTGGTAACTCATCGGGGATGTTATGGGCAATTTTCACATTAACAGTTGAGCTGCTCTTAGTGTCGAAAATAATTGGTGATGGCGTCTTTCTCTTGGGTTTTTCCTCTACTAAACTTTTTGGCTTATTCGCCACTGTTGTGCTATTAGTTAATTTGCTATATTTTTCTTTGTCTAATCCATCTAACGTTACTATGAATTGCTGTTTAATGCTAGTTTTCGGTCCATGACTTTCATGAGATCGTTGAAATTCAATTGATTCATCAAAATCATTCGATCCTGAAAAATCGTTTGAAGTCGATGAATCATTTGAAGCTTGTAAATCACTTGAAGTTTGAAATTCCCTCGATAGTTGATAATCATTCAAACCTGTCAAAGCCTTTGAACCTTTGATAATATTTGTACTTTGAAAAACCTTTGAACCTTGATAGAGTTCCGAAGTTTGAAAACCTTTTGTGGTTTGTAAACTTTTCAAAGTTTGAAAACCTTTTGAAGTTTGATAATTTTTCGAAGTTTTAAAACTTTTTGAAGTTTGATAAACATTTGAGGGTTCGAAATCATTTATTAATTCAAAATCATTCGAGTCATCGTCATCAGAAAATCTGTCCCGTATAGGAGGAGTCAACCCTTCATTTTCACTGTCCGAGGAACTACTTTTGTTATTGGAGTGCAATCTCCTATCTCCTTTATCTTCATTAGTGATGTTTGAAATAAGTGACTTAATTTTCGTTTTTTCCTTATCAGAGAGTTTTCTCTTTACACTCTTGTTAACTTTAGTGTCTTCCCAATTACCATCTTTTTCTTCATTTTGATTAATCCTCTCTTCCAACCGCTTAGTTATAGGTTTACTTTTTGACTTTTCATCTCTTTTTTCTTGATATTTTTTTGTAAATAAACCATCAGGTTTTGAATGTGTACCTATGTTCGGTGTCTGTGCTATACTTCGTTGTGCTTCTGCAACAGCTTTTAAGAGAAGGGTTTTATTTGCTTGATTTGCTAATGGGGGAATAATTCTAGGCTTAACTTTAACAACACTAGCAACTTCTTTATTTGGCCTACTGTCTCCATCCGATTCATTTTTACTCATCAAATTCTCCCTTGTTCTCGTTTTACTTTCTTTCGTTTTCAAGGTACTTACTTTTGTTTTCACGTTGCTTTCTTTTGTTTTTGTACTGCTCTCTTTTGTTTTTGCATTGATTTCTCTTGTTCTCAAATTGCTTTCTTTAGATTCTCCTATGGTATTTGATGAAACATTTGCAGAAACGTTTGTTTTCCTCGGCATGGCGACCTTCGACATCACACCTAAGCGACGCAAAATATTTTCCCGGCTTTTCTCTAATTTGAGTCGTGCATCTTCAGATCTCTCTCTTGCGGTCCTGCTTCTAAACCCTTCTTCTCTTGATTTTTTCATCTCGTTAAGTCTGCTTTTTTTAGGTGATAATGCTTTTTCACTTCTATAGCTTTTAGCTTCATTCAGTTCATTTGATTTACTACTTTCGTTTTCTCTCTTATTTTCTTCTCGGTCTCTGCTGTCATCATAGGGTCTTTTACCTAATCGTTCTCGTACTGACAATCTTTTAGTCGTTTCTAGTTCATTGCTATTAAATGTAATTCGGGTGTGCTTTGGTTTATTACTGTGTTCTAAAAGTTCGTCAGATGAATTAATTTTTTCCAATTCTGGCGTAAAAGATCGCAAATTTCTCCCAGAACATCCCTTTTTTGTCTCTTCATCATTTGAAGTGCTTCTCTTGTTAAGAAAATCTCTTACATGATACGTTTCTTCTCTTAAACCCAATTTCTCCGACCTTACATTAGGCTTTTCTATTCTCACATGCGGAGCTTTACTACTCAAATTTGATATATCCCCTTTCGAGCTCGAAGTTTCTCCTTTTACATTAGATGATTCAGTCCTTAAACTATTTAGTTTCGCCCTTAAATTTTCAAATTTTTCTCCGATTAATTTTTCTTGAGTAAATTTTTCATTTGCAAACAGTTCATCTGGTTCAGCCTTTATATTTATAAAATCCTCATCCTCAGATCCACTCTCTACCATCATTCCCAGTCTGCTTTTTACATTTTTAATCCGTTTTTCAATCACTTCCAATTCACTCTCGTTTGACAAATTTGCGACTTCTGACAGAAGAGGAATGTCAAATGAATCTTCGTTGACAACTTCTGCCTGTGAGGTTCCAGATTCATTTTCTTGCATTATCACAATTTTTCTCATCTCAGACAGTTTGCTTGCATTAATAGGAAGGTTGTCCGTTAAACTTTTAGATTGTGAAGTTTCGTCATCTGTTCCTCGATTACCACCATCTTTGTCTTTTGATTTTTTCCCGGTTTTCTTTTCTTTTTTCTCTTTCTTTACTTTTACATTCTGGCCACCTTCAGCTTTGCGCTTTGTAGCCTTTTTGTAAATATCCGGGTTGGTAACGTGGACTTCTTTAAGTTTCTTCAGGACAATGTGTAGCCAATCCACAAAAGCAGATGTCTTGGATGTTAGGAAAAGTTTTAGATCACTGTTCATTTGGGATTTTGTTCGTTTGTTGGCTACCATAACCATTATGTAGTCGGGAAGTTCATCATCTTTGTGAAGAATAAAGAATTAGTTGATGAATAATAAATCATCTTAAGGAAATTCCATATTGAGTCTGAAAACTTACCAACGTAACAATCCAACTCCATGAGTTTTGCTTTAATAGCAGACTGTAAACCAAAAGAAAAATTAATTTTATGGAATATGTACTTGCAATGATATTTGGTAAGACAATATCTACACAACTAATTGTGTACATAAGTGCAATAGAGATCACAACCTCACTTTTTAAAATATATGTACACAGGTTTCAATTGTAGCAATTCTTACTACAAATAAAAGTACTACTTACCCTCATTTTCTGGCCTACCTCGGCCCCAATATCCGTCATCTTTCTTACTTTTTCTACCACAAAATACTTATTTTAAACTCAACTAAAAACATTCACTCTGGTAGCAAATTCAGAGCATAGTCACCTCAATAGGTTAATTTCGACACATAACGATTAATTATATACGTAATTAACTATCCACACCGGTGAATCGGTAATTATTTTAATGAATTTTCATGAAATTTGGACTAATTTTAACTGCAGTTATATTTGACAAAACTAATGTCAAATTTTGTTTTTGTGGTACCACTGCACGTAGACAAAAACACTACATCAGGTAAATCTCTAAATCTAGTAACTTTATTCATGCAAAAATTTTTAGGCAATAAAATTTAAAACTGCCAAATTAATATAATCGTAACTAAGTATACAATTGTCACTTAGACATAAGATAAATTTAATCAAAATTCATGTTTTAAAAACACGTTTGAGGCAAAAAAAATAAAATTACAATTGAAACTATTCTTTTATTAGTGAAAGATGTATCACGTATAGGCAACCAAAACGACGTGAAACCTTGAGTAAGGTAGTCGTCAAACCCTCAAAATAAATCTTTTAAAAATGGAACTTCTGTGATGAGTTATGTGTAATAATTTATTCGGCGCGTTTGGAAAGTATGGGGTTTGCCGACAGAGATATTTGCACCTTTCTAGGCAAGAATTAAGCACTTTTTTTAAATGAAATTAATAATTGTTTTTATGTAGGGTGGCTTTCCAGACCCATTATGATGTGCTGAACCTTCCCAAGGACTGCACCACCAAAGAAATTAAAGAGTCTTTCATCAAACTTTCTAAACGATACCACCCTGACTCAAAGAATTCTAAGAGTTCTGAGAAAGATTTTGTTAGGCTCGTCGAGGCATATAATATCCTTAGCAAAACAGATTCCAGGAGAAATTACGATTTAGGGTTACCATTAGCAAGAGGGCACAGAGATCATGTGAATACCAATGGAAGAAATCCTTGGGATGATCCACATTTATATAGAAACAGGGATAAAACGAAAGACGACTATTATGCAGAACAACCCTATTATGGGTTTACAGGAGTTGAAAGGATGCCTAATGGTGTTATTCTGGGGATTTGTCTATTTGCTGTAGTTTCCGGGCTGATTTTGCAGATGGCTGCTATAAGGTATATTGATATTATGGTGTATATAATTAATAAGTGAGAATACATTTTTCTAGTCTGGAACCCCCACCGGTACCTCCTAGAAAAAGAAAACGAAAAGAAATACGTAAAAACGAAACTAACAAAAGAGAATCTCACAAATGAAGTTTAGTATTTGTGTAATTTGTGTGTCTGTTACTTTTTGTTATTTTATTATTTAAGTTTACGTCCTGTCTCATTTTTTATATTGCATCCCTACGGAATTTGAACACTATCTACATTTAAGGGTGTACCTTAATTGTAATATGGTTGAATTGACTTTATATGAGGCATTCTGCAGTAAAAGTACCCATATCCATTTGTAAAGTAAATGGGTATAAGTTCTTTTGCTGCGGATATACATATAACTTGCAAAAGGCCCTCTCTCCATTTCTTTTACAAATGGATATGAACACTTTTGCTGCGGAATGCCTCATATATCACCAGTTGTTCTACAACAGGTAGCTGGCAGACAAGTATTACAGGTCAAATATTTTTTAATTTTTTTTTTAGAAAAAATTATTTTAATATACAGATATTTTTAACTTTTTAGTTTGTCAAATTTACTTTTGAATAGCAATGTTTTAATCTTTTAAAAAAACCGGTTTTTTATTAAATAAACAGAACATTTATGGGATACTAATAATCTAGTAAGGTAATAACAACAGAATGTCCTACAAATTTTCAAAATATTAAATTGGGTGCATTATACCAATTGAGATAATCCTTTTATTTCATTAGACATATTTTATATTTTACAATAAACTATTCAGAAATAATGCTTTTTATTAAATTAAACAATATCAATATTTAAAATGAGAACCATAAAAAATCACTTTATATATCAGAATTTTATATTTGAAACAAAAAATTTTTCAATTATTTTGTTTTTCCTTTGTTCTTGACCTCTTTAATTACTAAGTTTCAAAGAATTCTTCTTGGGAATTCATTGGGTTTTTAAATTTAAATTAAAAATGTTTTATCTCGATTTATTTTTATTTTTACTATTATGTATATCTTCTAACATTTCACCTCAAATACTACCTTGGGCATCTTCAGAGTGCACTTAAAATTATAAACGCTAACTTTTTCTTGACTTATTTTCCCATTACACTATTCTTTCTTGCAATCAGAATAAAGGAAACAGAGACTATAATTTGACGACTTCAATATCGACAAAATTTCAAGAAAGAATAGTGTAATGTGAAGAAAAACTTAATGTTTATAATTTTAAGTACATGCTGTTTGAGATGAAACGTTAGAGGAAACAGTAGTAAAATTAAATTAATTTTGTTATATATTTCTATTAATTTAATATTTCCACATTATGTAAGTTTAGAGTTATGTTTTTTTTATTTATTTTAGGTATTCAGTTACATTAAAAAGAGATATTTTAATAAAAAAATCTGATGAAAACGAAGTCCTTTTGTCAAAAATCAAACTTGCAGCAAATGAAAAAGGAAATGATTACCAAATAGAACTGCTAAAGGAACGAATGCGAAACAGTAAATATATAAATTATAAAGATGAAGATTGAAAAAACAACAAGTCTTTCATAGTAGTATATAAATAGTTTTAATTGTAATTTTATTAAAGCACATATTACCAACGAAAATTGTTATTATCAATAGAGATTATTTTAATAATTAAACAACTTTTGAAACTGATGCCAAGATATGATTTTTTTACGCCCTTTTATCATAGCTATGTTATTAAAGCTATCTTGTAGGACTTTCCACGATATTTTCGAATCTAAGTCTTTCCAAACTCGATGAACATCTTCAAGGCTAATGGCACCTTTGTTATTTGTATCAAATAATGTAAATATCTCATCTTGTTGAATTTCTTTTCGTACTAGTCGTTTTTTACTTAAAATGATCTGTTTGAGTGCTGTGTAATCTATAACTGTTCTTCCATGATCAAAGATAGAATCAAGTTCAATTTCAGAAGGTATATACCCTAATGCTGCTATAATAGCCAGGGTGTAATCTTTTCTGCTAAAGAATTGCTTGATATCTTCATTAAAAAGAGTATTAATATTTGATTGTGACAACATGTTTATTGACACTAGATTATTTACCATACATTTTATTTATTTATGTTATTATTCTTTTCAAATTTTTACATATATACATATAGCTCAAAATAATATACCATGCAAGCTTAATTAGTAATTTAAATCATTAATTTCTGAATTTTACGTGGCAATAACTTGTCCAATAGGTCGTCGAAATAATAATACATGTGGCTCAGGTGTGTGTAGCATGTAATGGACCCAATTGGGGCTCTGCTGAACTCCCAAATTTCGCCATTCGGTTTCCGTCATCAAATGTACACGAGGCACAAGCCTTGCGAGTTCTGCCGGTAAGATAACGTGACGGTATTCGAACTTATCATCCACGTATTTTTCTGAGTACTGTATATTTTCATTTCCGCTGCTCATCTGCAATAAGACTTAAAATTTAATTGAAGGAAAACGCAGTTAAAAGAACATTTAGATAAATATTTAAGTTTTTGGAGGGAATATTATATATTTTAATATAGGTATTTAAATTGGTATATGAAAAGTAATAAATACTAACCTTTTTTTATACTATTTTAGAATACTAATGCTACACTAAAAGATCCACTGCATAATAATTTTGAGTAGTTTAATTAACTTACTTTATCAGGTACTAAAAAATCAGTGGTTACTAATTTTTCAAAAGTGACATTTACCTAACCTCATCGTTTTAAATCAACAAGTTCCCAGGTATAGCAATATAAAGTGAATAAAATGAAATAAACATGGTTTGATAGTATCTTTTTTTCATGGGGCAATGTTGGTGCGCTTGTGCGATGTGTCAGTGCAACGTCAAATGTTTCAATTTTTAGGTTATAATGTACTAGACATGATATTTTCCCTTAAGTATTTGCAAAGTTAAAAAAGAATAACAGCAATGGACCCCGAACGGAATGCTCTTTTAGATCTTTTGTTTCCTGAAGGTGTCCCAAGTTAGTATTTGTCTAATGTGATAATTAGCTAATTACATACGATCGTTGTAGAATCAATTTTTAGCTATTTCATAGCCCTAATATATTTTTTTATGTACATCTTATTTATAAAGATTCATTATTTATTACAATTTTAAAATTTATATCACAAGGTGACTGGGAATACAACATTAACTTCAATGACTACATCTCAAAATTGGGGACGTATAAAATAGAAAATTTGCTCAAGGAGCCTAACCGGCTCAAAGAAGAAAAATCCGGTATTCTAGAGCAAACGCAAGAACTTGCCGTAACAAACTACAAAACTTTCATCCAGACGGCAGAATGTTCACGAGAGTTATTTAAGCAATTCAGCTCCATCGAGGGCAAGTTGAATGAGTTGTTGCACGATGTGCCTAAATTTGAGAGGAAATGCCAAACATTTGCTGAGGAAACAAACGATATCAGCAACTTAAGACGCCTCAATTCGCTCACTTTGACTCGAAATGCTCAATTACTGGAGATTTTGGAGCTGCCCCAACTTATGGATTCATTTATTAAAGATGGGCTTTATGAGGAGGCTTTGGAACTTGCAGCTTATGTCCGAAGGTTGTACGTTAAACACCCTGATATTCCTATCTTTAAAGTAAGTATTTTAAATTGATTAATGTGTTAGTACTTTAAAGTAATAATTTAAGCATAAAATGATGTATGAAATTTGTAGAGCATTGTGACTGATGTTGAAAAATCCTGGTTGGTTATGCTACATCAACTTCTTGGTCAACTTCGTCTGGATTTACCCTTAACAAAGTGCCTCCAGATAGTAGGTCATCTGCGACGCATGGAAGTCTTCTCCGAATCCGAACTGAGGTTAAAATTCCTACAGGCTCGCAACACTTGGCTCCTAAGTTGTCTTAATCGCATTTCCACCGAAGATGCGAACCACCATTTAACAAAAACAATTGAAGTTACTCGCGTGAATTTATTTAATATAATCACACAGTACCGAGCGATTTTCAACGATGATGATCATAGTCCCCTGGCTTCAATTAAGTCACCTAATGTGAATCAAAACGTAATTTTCTTCAGCTGGATTCGTGATAAAATTGCTGAGTTTTTGAAGACTTTGGAGGGTGATTTAAATAGAGGAATAACATCTATTGAGTCGATTTTAGGGCAGTGTATGTATTTCGGATTGTCTTTCAGCAGAGTAGGCTGCGATTTCCGCACTTTAATGGTACCAATTTTCACAAATTTTATTTCAAATATGTTCCATGTAAATGTGATTAAAGCCACACGAGCTTTTGAGAAAAACATGGAGCGGTTCACATTGATCAACAAAAATCACCCTTCAATTCCTTGGAAGACGAAAAATAGTGACCCGATTCAACCTCCCGATAGTTTATTGGAGTTTTATCCTTTGGCGCAGTATTTAAATGAGATTTTAACGTGTTTCAATACTTTGAGATTGTGTCCTCCGGTTTCCATTGTAATTAATGTTGTCAAAACGTTACAGGATTCTCTTTTGGTTATCGCAAAAGCGATTTTGGTTTTATACGGCCAGGAACAACAGGCTTTTACTTCGAATTCGAAGGATGCCTTCACTAGGTTGTGCATGTGTTTCGCGGATGATTTGGTTCCTTATCTGCAGAAATGTATCCATATAATTTATCCTCCGAATTTTATTGCAAACCATATTGGGGTACCTGTGCAAGTTTTGCAGGCAAGAGGGGTGACTTTCCTCGATAAGTACAGTGTGATTGAGCCGATTAAGCATTTGCTGCCCATTAAGATCGAGCCTTTGTTGAGTAACGCTACGAATAATATGGTGAATAATACTTATAATAAAGGTAGTGTTGAGGGTGTTATGAAGGAGATCGTTGAAAGTCTGGATAGTGTGCAAAGTGTAGATAGAAGTAAGAGTGGTGATAGTGATGAGAATGTCGAGGGTGTTGAAAATGTTGAGCAAGTTGGGTATATCGGAAATGTGGAAAATGTTGAGAATGTGGGGAATGTGGGGAATGTTGGGAATGTTGGGAATGTGGGGAATGTAGGAAATGTAGGAAATGTTGGGAATGTGGAGAATGTCGAAAATGTGGAAAACTTAGGAGCTGCTTAATTTAGATGTTGCGCTAATGTTTAGAAGATTCCTTGTATTATTTTGTATAAAAATATATATATGTATAAAAAATAGTGTATTGTAAATATGTTTTAAGATTGTACTACTGTACAGTTTATTAAAGATGTTGTAAGGCGAACACTGTAGAGAAAAATAAACGTAATTGTAAAGCAGAAATGAAACAATCTTTTCTATGTATAAAATAATCCTTTTAATTTATTTCTTTATTATTTAAATTACTACCAAGTAGGTATGAATAATACGTAGTAACATTATCTATATTAATATCTATTATAGACATAGTTTACAATAAATGAGCAAATCTACAACATATCACAAAGTTTGTACAATTATATTTGTGTATTGAAAATAAAATAAATTCAGTTTAGTTGCCTATTGTCAACAATTTGTTTGCATTTTGCCTGGGAATGTAATTTACATGGTTACACCTAAAAACCTAAATAATTGAACACAGCAGCATACACTCAGTAGTTTTAAAATAAATGTGGGGATATAACAATCGAATTTTGCTCTTAAATACGGACTCTCATTTTGCTTATTGAACGAAATTAAAAAATAGTCTTACACAGCGTCATTGTTGTGCTTTAGGCCCTTCGCTAGTTATGTAACACTTAGAAAAATTACACTAAAAATTCGTTTGTTATAGTTCAAGTTGTGTATGTTTATAAGGGGTATTATACATGGTATAATACGAATCTTGGGGTAGATTTAGATTAAAAAATATCGTGACAAACGTAGGGTGGTTTTCACGTTATTTAATGCAACGGCGGAGACCGTAGAATTCTTCGTAAAGCATTGGGGGCACCTATTCTATGACCTCCCATGTTGGATTTAAGATGAAAACGGCTGTACAAGTGTAAAACCACTTGTGTTTGACTACGTACAGATTCGGTTCATTTTAATTTTCTTTTAAGAAATTAATTTTAAATAAATTACAAAGTGGGAGTGGCCACTCGTTGGGTATATACGGCGACGGCTGTGTGAGGCTTTTCGGGTTCGAAAACTGGAGTTTCACCTCCGTCTTTGTATTCATTGTAATTCAAACTGTAGACGCATTCGAATCCAAGTTTGGCTATGGCTCTGGCGCTGAAATGGCTGGTGCAGTCTACTCGCATGAGGCAATATCCTTGTTCCTTTGCAAGTACTCTGAAAAAAGCAATATTATGGATGAGATGAGAAAGTAGTTGTTTTAATTAACATACAGCCTAATTGTCACAAATTTCTAACAAAGTACGAGAGAAAGTTTTATGTGGATTTCCCTTTGTGTGACAATAGGGAGGTATTACGGTCTATTAGCATAAAACTCGGCTTTTGCAAAGTTTAAAGTATAAAGTTTGAAGTTTCCGAGTTTTCCTCTTATTTTCTTGCTTTAAAGACGGGCGGATTACTGGGCTGTAAACAGAGTGATTTGCACATTATCAATTTTAATGACTTTCTTTAAAAACTGCCTAGCGGTAAGATTTTGGGATATCGGTGTACACAGAGAGAAAAATTTCGTTGAAGTTGGCAATTTCTTTAAATATAGGTATTTGTTTGACTAAAAAGGACATACTCTCTCAATTGAATGGTGCTTCCTTTATTTACATTGATGGTTTTATAAATTCTACTACCAAATTATTCGTTTAACAAAATATTCTTTTGAACCAAATAAATATTTTAAAGAAATAAATAAACAAGAAATGTATATCAATGAAATCGTTTTATTAAAATCAAAATTTTCTCTCTGGGTAGTAGGGTAGTAAAATTGCACAAATTTCAAATCAAGTGTTAGCGAAGTACCTATTCCTGTTAAAACTAAAATCTGTTCGTTGGAAATGGGTTTTTGTTGGATGATTTATGTCCCGGAAAACGGGAAGAGAAGGGGAAAGAGCGTGCCGCCCAGAAATGTGAGAATTTCACTGCGGGTCTGTATCCTTGTGAAACCTTCCAGTCGCGAATCTGGGTCAACACAATCGGCTCGGCCAAGGAAATGTAAAAAGGTTTTGATTAGATCAACTCACTCATCCTACATTATAAAAAGAGGAAGTATGATTATCTAAGTTATGTTAATGTTGATTTTAATTTGAAACGTTGGTGACAGTGTTAGACTCGATTCAAGTCCCAAGTTATATCTTCCAGGATGGCGATCACGCACAAAGGCCGAAGAAAACTGCGTTGAAGTTTCCTTTCGCCATAATTATTCAGCGCACATTATTTTTCCAAACGAAGGCAATAAAGCGAAATTCTTGGGCGAGTTGATCGCACGAATGTTACAAATGGCACGTAATGAAAAAGAAAACATCTCTCCTCGTTCCGCCTCGAATTGATTTCCTTTCCTATTCCCTCTTCTTGACCTTAGCCTTCGGAAAAATTGTTTCGCGCGCACTTTCCTCTCGCACCGTTTCTCTTTCCAACCCTCAGACAAGACGCTGCCTCAGAGCGATATTTCACCCCCAAGGTTATTAGATAACCCCGAGCAAAATATGCAACCCTCCGCTTATTTTTCAATGCCTTACCTAAACCTAATGGTATTCACCATTCCACGTTGGTTTATTCTCCTTATTTTTTTACATTATTTCAGCGCCGATTTATCCTGATATGCTTTCCGTTCCTTTACTTTACTCAAATGAAGTGAAAAAGGAAACCAAACACAATATCAATCCAAGAACAGCGCCGGGGTTTGATTTAATTACAGGACGAATTCTATAGGAACTACCTATATTAGAAATACTTTAGTGGTGAAACTATGATCGAATAGTACATATCAGAAACATAAATCAGGATAAAACAAGGAGATACATTTTTAGAATTGAAGAAAATACAAGCTGTCGTGTCACAGGGTACCATCAAGAAATCCGTGTCCCTTATGAGAACACAACCTAATATTTCGGTATGACTATGGACGCTAAACAAGACAAATCATCATTTAAAGATAAAACAAGAAAAACACGAACTCTAGTACAGAAAAATGTACTTGCCTTGATGTATGCATTTTCAGCTTACATAAGGCCTTAGATATCCTGATAATATTAAGAAATTTGATGGACAATGATGTCCTTGTTAGAAGATTGAAGAGAACAAAACGATTTGAACTAGTGCAGTGACCTTAAGAGAACTATCATATAACAGGTAAATAGGTTTAAGAAACGTTTGTAACTTAGATTATTTGTTTACTGTTGTAGATTGGTAAAAATATTCTCTTAAAGGTGGCTCTCCTTGCTTACCTTGTTTGATTCATCAACTCTTGGGCTATACCTCTTCCCCTCCAGCCATTATCCACACTCAAAATCTTCACAATCATAACCTTCTCCACATCAGGAAACTTTTCGAAGATTTTGGCCTCTCTATCCACATGGTCAAGCAGTTTCAGAATCTTTGAGAATTTTGGGTTAGGACATTCCTCTTCTTCAGGCACGTCGTCTTTCGTGATAGGCCCATTCAAACACACTCCTATTAATTGCCCGCTTTCCGAAACCGCCACCAGGGAGAGACCATCCTTGATAGACTTCACCGAATATCCCTCTAACTCCTTGCAAGTCGCATTGGGACCGTCTAAAAGCTTAACATTCACGTTCAACGGTTCGTCCCGGAAGAAGAACTTCCTCAGAAACTCCAAGATTTGTTCTGAATCTTTAGGCTCGATCGGCTTTACGTGGTAAGGCTCCAAGTTGGGGGTTGTCGGTGTCGATGGGCTCGACATGGCGTCCACTGACTGCGCAAAGAACAACTTGTTAGATTGCGGAGGCGACAGGAAAGAACTATTTCAACGTTATTCTTACTTAAAACTATTAGAAGGCGCCATCAAATCTTTCTAATTCTATGCCTAGGCAGTTTGCCAGCCCAAATAGTAAATTTAGACTTATTTTTCGCTTTTCATTTGAAGCCATTTGCCAAGTAGTAATTTCGATTTTATTATCTGTTTCGCAGCCGCCTGAGAACTATAACGCAATTCCAAGCTTAATCGCGGTTTGTGTACATACATCATAATGCGCCAAAAGCAAATATTTTGATGTTTTCATTAGAGCACGAGTATGGCTTGAAATAAATGAAACTTTGCATGTTCGTCACTAAGTGTACTACACTGAGGAAACACTCATCTTGACCCAAGAATAAACACATTGGTTATGAGGATCATTGTTTTTTATATGAGCAAGAATAATAATATTTAATTCAATGCCAATATATTCTCGGCAATATTCTTGAGAGATCTTTCGATTGATTTCATTCAAGAACATAAGTGATTTAGTTGAAGAGAAAGTTTCAAACTCAAGTAGGTATATCGTAATTAAAAGTGTTCAATTTTTCTGTAGCACACAGTTTTACAGTTTAGATTCGAAACTATTCAGGTTTTATGTACGACAATAATTTTCATAATCAACAGAACGTGTAATAAAGTATTTTTTAAATTATTAGGACGTCTAATAATTTTGTTTTTAATTATTGGGATTTCGAGCTCGGTCGCTTCACGAATTCGCCGCCTTGCTCCTTCGGCGCTTGTTTTTTAAATACACTTAACTGGAGAGTTTAACATTCAGCTGTATGCTACCCAAGATGTAACATCATATTTAACAATTACTAAATATAGGTTTAATATTTAGATGAAAGCGCTAAATGCAGGTTCAAAGTTGATTCGATCCAGAAAGTTGCTCGTATAAATTTAAATTAAGGTAAGTACAGCAACAGGATTGAAGAAAATTTATACTCAAATTTTCAAATATGTGTATATTTAAATAAAACATTTAGATACATGAAATTATCGAACAAGAAACCAACAAATCATATTTTTCAATTAAGAATAATTACTGTTGAATTATATAAAAATTTTCTTAATCAAAAAATATTAAAAACTTGTTTGTAAAGAAAAAGTATAATATATTCATATTGAATAAACTTATTTCATTACAAGAATATACCTATATAGTCTACATTTAAAAATTCTATGACGTGTTTCAAAATTTTATTTTCCTTGATTCAGTACTGACATTATTCTTAACTCAAACATATTTATTTAGATAAAAGTTACTAATTCTTAATTTATGACTAAAAATTCAAGAATTTGCGGTCTCTTACGTCAAGATTACCGTTCCCTGAGTGTACGGTTTTACAATACTATTATATTTCTAGGGGCGCCAAAAGGTTCAACTCATGTGATATTTTTATGGATATCTTTCGTTAATTTCCTATTGTATCGAACGTCCTACTGTTTGTTGTGATACAAGAGTCCCTGACTCCCCGTGACCCCATTCCGTCAGTTGAGGTCAGATAAAAGTAAATAATTTGTATCGCAGTGTTATAATTTAAATATAAATAATATCGCTTTGCGGGCTGGTAACTTATGAAATTGATATCTACATACTTAGGTGCAAATGCCTACGAGCTCAACTTCTGATAACGCTTCGTATTTTCGCATGAGTAAATAATGGAATTAATAGTATTGCGGTGTACGTGATTCACTTAATTGATTATTATTGTTACTATTTCTCCTTAGGTAATATTCTTATTTGCACACATGTTTCCATCAGTCAATTGCGGTTGGAAATAGCATGTTTACAGACATGTTGCTAACAATTTGCTGGACTCCAAGGTAAAAAAAATAATCGCTGATGCAAAGGTAACTATATTTTGTGGCGGCTGTGAATGGTAATGTTGACAATCAACCGCTAATGGAATGCTCTTTGCAATCGAAATAGTCCATAATATGTAGATGCGTATACCACATAAAGTTAATTAAATCAAAATAATATTAATTGAAATTTCCTTCGGGTTTACCGCTTTTGTGAGTAAAAGTGGATTCAGCGAACTGTTTGTTGCAGAAGTATGCCAAAAAAACAAAATGACCGCATAACAGGTTTGCTACTTGAATAGTTTGAGAGAGTCTTAAGAAAGCAAAAGAAGTCGATTAAAATTCCAGGGCTTAGGTACAATTTGTTAAGAATTGATGGTGCGCCTCCGCCAATTGTGCAGGTATAGGGATATCTATGCGTGTATGTATGTGTGTACAAAATCTTTGGCGCATTTACCTTACAATTATGAAATTACTTGAGTATAGTAAAATTGTATGAGTATAATAAAATTAAGTTTCATTTTGGGAAACGTTTTAAAGAAATTTACATACCTCATAGCGTTCGAATTTTAATTTTTCGAACGTCTCTGCGAGGGAGAACGCCGGTTGCATTTGCACGGCCATTTCGTAGGGATTTCTTGTTTCACTGGGCTATGTCACTCAAAAAGTGTATATATTATTCAGAGGAGGTTTTCGCACGTGGAAATTCGTATTGGCAACACTGCGGGAGGAAAATCTGTTGTCAACTGCGGCGCCCGCTAAAGTCTAGTATATATATCGGAAACCCCTCGTGAGGAAGGCAGTTTCGAGTGCGGGTCTTGCGCCGCCAAAATTTACTTCTACTACAATACAATCTCCACGGAGTTTGAGTAGAGTGTCTCGAACGATGGATTCAGCGAGCAGAGAATAACACCAAACACTACCGCTATGGCACGGTCTAGTTCAAGGATCTTTATTGGCACCTTATCGCTAGAAAGTTTAGGTAGAATATATCTTTAGCCTAGTTCATATTTTCTACTTGTAATTGCCAACAATTTTACAAAAGAAAATTTTTTTCAAAAAACCTATCTGCAGCTTAAGACAAAAATGGATCCATTTAGATTAGGTTTGGTCGTTTTTAGAACCCATTAAATCGAAGTTGAAGAGACAGCTTCGTAAGAAAAATATGAAAAATGCATGTTCTACTGCAAAAATATGTTGATGTAAATTTTTGCAAGGTGATAAGAGACTACCAGACCGCAGAATGCATTCGCCTGGCGAACACAACATAATTACTTCTATTTATCATTTTTCTGCGTAATGACGGAATATTTCACGGTGTTGGACTTTACATAACGAGAAAATAACAATAAACATTGACAGTGCTTGAAATTGCCTGTCCTAATAGGGTCGTTAAAGTTTTATGATGTGTAAAACATGTGATGCGCTCAGTGAATTCGCAATAACTCCATTTCATCTAAGATCGAATAATTCCATGTAGAATTAATACATAGAATTAATAAGCGACACAATTCTCACGAGAATAGCTTTCATTCCAAAAACGCGAGTAATTCAGGAATTTCTTTGTGTAATGGAATCTCTAAAATACCAAACTGGTTTAAATTTTATTTACATAAGGAATTATTATGTATTTGTTACAAACTTACTGTAGTGTGAAAAAGTCGCTCATGGCGTAAGAATCGATTAGATCCCAATTTCTCGCCAATCCTGTTAATTCTGGGTGATTGGGACAAAACCCTTTGAAGGTTCAAAGTATACCTAGCAAGTTGAAGTTTTGGTTGAAGCTTCTTCGTCAAGTTTAAAACTTTAAAAGTAGTAATCATTTTATTGTTTCAGTTTTCGTAAAATTTCACTCTAAACGAGGCGAGGTCACTCAATAACTAAAATATTTAAAGAAAATTATTATATCTAATTTAATTATTATTTCTACCTATCGCTAAACGAACGCCTTTTTCTAATGAAATAAAAAAAAACATATCTTATCTAATCGTCGCATTTAGATCACACCCTTATCTCTTTTTTGCACGTTATAAAAGCCACGTACGTAATAAAAATATGCTTATTTGCTTGCAATTAGCTCAAATTGAATTCAATAATTGAATGCCATCATCCTTCTAAATCAATAATGATTATTTACGACAATGTGACTTCACACACCGCTTCAGAATGTTTACACCTTCCTAATGAGTCCTTCAAGGCTGTTCGGCTTAAAAAGATCATCAATCATTTAATGGCTGAACGGCTGCAGCTACATACGAAATAACGAGCGTAAAAGCCATTGTTGATCGATACTGATCAAGACATAAAGAACGGAGCATGAATCGTATTACATAAATTATAGTAATAGAAATGGTCAAAACAAATTCGGCGCCCGCGGCAAAGGCGGTCTGCAGCCTTCAACTTAACAAAATCACTGTCACATTTTTGGGCTCGCCCTGTATATTGTAAAGCTCTGCCGCAGAGAGACGTATGTTTATATGCATATGTTTGTATGAATGCATTCATCTTGTGTAATTTCTATTGCGACATTTATTCCAACATCGCTCTGAATATTAAAAATTTGCATATTTGCCATAATCAGTGGAAGGGTTTCAGTTTTATTTCCGTGGTGATTAATCTTCTGTAACAGTTAATTTTTGTAATAAGTCATTTCTGTAATAATAGATTTTCTGTTATAATAATAATGTACTGTCTGTAATAATTTATTATGTATCTGTAATAATTAATTTTTTGAAATGATTACTTTTCTGCACCGATTATTTTTTGCATCAATTATTTTTTGCATCAATTATTTTTGCAACCATTATTTTTTGCATCGATTATTTTTTGCATCGATTATTTTTTGCATCAATTATTTTTGCAACCATTATTTTTTGCATCGATTATTTTTTGCATCGATTATTTTTTGCATCGATTATTTTTTGCATCGATAATTTTTTGCACAGATTATTTTTTGCAACGATAATTTTCTACATTGATTGTTCTTCTCCAACGAGTGTTTTATTCCAATGATTAATGTTACCTGCCCGGAATGTCTTTTTCTTGCGCATCTTGCTATTAATCTCTTCTGGGGAGTGTATTCGGAATACCTGTTCCATGTCAACCAATTAACGTGGTATGTCTTACCACGTTCGTGTTAACTCTTGATGGTCAAGTTTAAAGTGAAACCCTGACCGAGTTCAATAAGCAACAACTCCGCAGCGGCTTCAAGAGTGTAAATTTAGAACCTGAAAAATGATTGTTGTTCTGTGTGGACCAAGGACTTTGATTGTAAATTATGAAGTTGAATCGTTATTAGGCTGGCCGTCTTGGAGAAAAAATTAACCTTGTGCCGTGCTAAACTACACACTCATACACACACGCAGTTTTTGCATCCTTTTGCCGCAGCCAATTAATTATTGTTTTTAAAGTGTTTTTTCTTGAAATCTGCTCAAAAATTCATTCGCCGTACAAAATATCGCGCTTGACTAACAATATTGCCTCATATTTAAGAAATTTAATACTACAAGGGTGCTGGTGCATAAACCATGGCACCTTTCCACCAGGATATGTAATAAAATCCTTACCAATTTACTCAAGTATGGGAATGTAATTCAAAGCATATGATATTCATATACAGGGTGTCCATCTATCTTCGCCTCAGAGGGGGAGGCTCTTAAGGTTGAAATTCGCTAAATGCAACTGCCGAATCGAGACCGGCCGGGTACCTGCCTGTGTGTATGTGTGAATAGAAAAGCTGTTAAATATTTTTCTATTGGACGTCAAAGGAGCTGTGCTGTGGACCACATGTCTAATTTTGAGCAACATACAATACACTAAGATTTATGACCGTTCCTGGCCATTCGTTTTAAACACACCCTTAGCTCGCATCAACCTTAAGCGTAACAATGGATTGAGGCGAAGACAGTTGGACACCCTATATACAAATAGACAATAACGAGAGAGAAAGAAAACAGCGCAGCTAAAGAGAACCAGAGAGACAGAGAAAGAGAGAGAGAGAGAGAGAAAGAGAAAGAGGGAGAGAAAGATAGAGAAAGAAAGTAAACCGATACAAGAAATATATACGAAAAAAACTAGAAATAAAGTATGTAATTCATTTAAAAGCTTTCCTTATTCACGGATCCTAGAAGGGCCGGGGAACACTGCAGTTAATGAGAAACTCTATTCGTCTAACAGCTCGTTTGATGTTCGCAGAACCGGGCGCTGCGGCGCTCCAATGTTCGCCTTGTTCTGCCAAGCGTCGCGACGTCGGCCGACGCCTGTCTGAGCGAGTTGGCACAAGCGTCGACTTGTTGCCCGAGAAATGATGCGACGTGTCTATAGCAACCGTTGTAGTAAAGGCCTCCTTATCTCCGGCAAGCTGAGCCCGGACTCGCCCGGAGTTTGCTTTAGGAATGATTGTTTGCTCAGGGCAGCGAGTGTTTGTTTGCCAAACGCTTAAAAACTGCGGAAAGCTCTTATACTTAATTGGCTTTTAGCTTTGTAAGAAGAAGAGAGAAAGGACGTCACGTTAAACAATCTTATTTTCGGATGTCTTACACCAAGAGGTACAATAAGAACAATATCTATCGTAATCTTAATTAATACCCTATCATTAATCAAAAAATATAAGAACTTTAGTTTAATTGATGTAATCTCATTCTTTAATGTAGTAACTATCAGTGAAACAATAATAGTAAGAAATACATTAAACTAATGTACCACAATTATCAATCAATTAAAGGATGCATTAAAGAGATTAATAAAATTCGTCGTTAGAACTTGCGGTTACTAAATAATAACTTTATCTAATCGTAAAAGCTCAAAGGGTAAAACCATAGACACAGGAATATAGTAACTATATTCCTGTGTCTATGGTAAAACTTATGTAGTGTGAAGGTATTAATAAGGCCAGCATAATTAATAGAACTACGACACTTATCAGATTAAATATTGGGGTTGAGATTTAATAAGAGAAAAATAGCAGATGAATCCTCTGTCTTCATAGCAGTAGGTCGCGCCATATGTCATCCAAATCTGGAAAATATTTCCAGTCGCAAGAGCGCCCGAAGAACAGATGTTCAAATACAAGCATGGTTCCCAAAGATGTTTCTATTTAAAGAAGAACAGAGAACACGGAAGTATCCAAGGTCGCCCTAATTGGAAACAGATTCGCCGGCTTTGGGTCGAAACTCTGCAAGGTTCGCCGACTTTGGAAAAAGCTCCGCAGTTCGCCTGACGGTAGCCACGCTGCTATTGGTTACTCGGAGATGAAGGGTTCGCGCTGTGATTGGTCTTTCTTCATGCGAAGGGCGGGGACGATTCTCATTGGCTGAGAGGCAGCCAGTCAAACGTTCAGAGAAAAAAACAGGTAGAAAAACGCGGTCGAAGCGGTCTCGAGGGAGACAGTCAAAAAGAATCCGGCGAAGGTTACGGAAGTAGGTCGCGAGCAGTCTTGAGTACAGGTAGAAAGCGTCTGGCAAAGGGAGTTCGAATCGGCCCGGGCTTCGCCCAGCGCGCGGTCGCAGAAGTCAAGTCGCGCGGGAAAACCGGTCTTCGGGAACAGAGAGCCACCACAGAGAGAAAGTTTCGGTAGTCTAGGGGTAGCCTAGATTACAAGATCCGAGTGTTTGGCGTGGTCTCAAGTGAAAGGTTTTGTGAGTTCATTGTGAGGAATTGTTCAGTGTCTTTGGGAATATCTTCAACACCATTCTTCTGGGAGTTTGGATTCGGTGGCTGTCGTCCACAGGAGTGACACAATACAGGATAAGAATCTTTGTTTTCTTCTTTCATTAGTTTCATTCAATTCAGTAACTAGAGAATAGGGGTCGCTAGTTTGGTCTTTCGCCAGTCTTGCGTTGTTTTGTTGGGTTGTTTCTGATGAACGCCGAGGTGACAATAGAGGGGGAGGATAATTCCGTTTGGCTCTCTCTCTCTCTCACACACACATTCACACACACCAAAATCCATTCGGGTCGACCCATAAACACAATAAGTCAATTGAATCAATAACATTTTGCAAAAACGAAGTTTGGGCCCAACTAATTCAATAAACGATTACCAACAAGGTTTTGCTACAATCAATTCAATAATGAATTACGTCACTACAAAGGTAGATAAATTAAGTGCACGATAGAAAAGAGTAGAGCAATTGCAATAATAAATCAAAGGTAGACACAATTTCATAACAGCCAAAAGGTCCCTCATTTTCAAGATAATTACAAGGCCAACTGCAGTGCGACAAATAATGAATAATTCATTCTTACTCACCAAGATCATTCAATTCCATCAAAGTCAGAGTAAATCAATTCACAGTCAAATGTTTTGTTACGATGGAGGTTTCCTCCCAGTATTATTTGTGTATCTAATTTCAATTGATTTCTTTTCAGCTCATTTCGTATTTTATTCTTGGTGAGGTACGACCGGGGTTTTGTTGTCGCGTGGTCTGTTTCATTTCGGGTTTGGGCGTTACCCTTTTACCGTTTATTATGGTTGCGGGCGTTTGGCTTGCGTCGACGGATACCCGGAGCTCGGCTCAGCGAGAAAGGGTTTCCGCGCGATCCAGGGCAAGTGCCTTTAGTACCGTTTGTCCTAGTGTTTGTGTTGCCAGGGTGCCCTCATACGAGTCGTCCTTAACCCGCGGAGCCCCCTCAGTAGGGAAAGCGGATTATAACTCGCTGACCACCACATCGTGGGTAAATCGGTCCTTTGTTCCTGTTGTCCATTTGTTTACCTTAACGCTTAATCTCGGGATGTCGCGGGTCTCGTGGCCGCGGAGCTGCGTTCGTACTGATCCAATTAAATGTTGCCACTTAGTTTAATCGCATTTTGCGTTGAACCGTATGGTTTCCAATGATGACGGTAACGATCGTTGATGGCATTGCCTGAGATCAACGCTAATCTTGAGCTTTGAAAGTTCGGACTTGCAGATATTTTGACCACTGAGGGACCATGCGCTTAACGCAACGTGTGTTATGCTGAGTCGCAACATTCGCGTTTTCGCCGTGTTTCATTTGTCATATGAATTTCAAAGTTAAAGAATGAAAGAGGACTTTCTTAGTAACAGAACTTTCCAAGTATGAAAATCATTAAATAATTCAAATAACTAAGTTCAATGCAAACAGTTAAAATCACAACAATTACACACACACAGACACACGAACAACTTGACATTTCCATTGAATTCATTCTTCATTAAAATTTCATTTCGCATACTCTCAATAACAGTTCTCACCTTAATGGCGTAATTTTCTTTGACGTGACTTTGCCTACGAATTCTGGGATGCTACGAAAACAACGAAAAAGGGTTCCTACCAAATACTAGACG